>ML780441.1:394994-415846 GCA_009831015.1 Picea engelmannii | reverse complement strand
TATGTTTTTCATTATGAATTGGGCAGTACTTTGTAATGTGATGGGTTTCTTGATAGGTGGGTAATAGGGTTTGAGATGTTGGGGAGTTATGAGACGAGTAGCATGGTGTAGCTTGAATGCTTGCATGTAGGCTTACTTATTTGTGTTAACTCCTGCATTTTTTATTTTAGTGTTGCCATTTCATTTTGTTTTGTTGATCTTTGTATTTATTTATTTTTTATTTTTCCATTTCATGTTGTTTTGTTGAACATTTATTATTGTTTCACTTCAATTGTTGTGTTTTGACTTATTGTTATTTTTCACTTTTATTGTTGTGTTCTAACCTGTTGTTATCATTCATTGGTGATGGATGTTTATTGATGTTGTTATGATTGTTTTTTGGGTTTTTATTATTTATGTTTTATGTTATGTTCCGGAGTGGTATTGGTGTTCATTGTTCCATTTTCTTAAGGTGGTTGCAAATCTCTAAGAAACCTCACATGTAAGAGGAAAATGAATTTGTTATAAAACGAAGATTTTGTTGAAAATTATCAAAATTAATAGATGACCAATTTTCTTGAAGAAACAAAAGTATATCTAAATACTAAGTTTTCTTATAAAATTAACACTATATATTTTTATTTATTTTTATTTTTATTATTTATATATATATATATATGAAGATGTATAGGAAATTAAAGATAAAGTATATTTTATTTATTTATTTTTATTTATATTATTTATATATATATAAAGATGTATAGAAAATTAAAGATAAAGTGGTTTTAATAAAAAATAGTATTGTATAATTATATAGGGATGAATATATTAAATATACTCTAAATTCTATATGATGATGATGATGATTAACATTCACTAAGACCTAATTGGTCTATCGGATCTTAAGAAGGTAAGTGATTACTTGTGATTCTTTAGAATTTTGTTTCTATGCTCGAAAAGCATTAAGAAAAGCTTTCCAAGATCACCATACTTTTGTTGAGTTAAGAGGTTAGGAAGGTTGATAGTGTGATCAATATTTTGAAAATGAGATCTATATAAACTCTATATATTATAATTATTAAATAGTTTCATTACGCAGAAAAGGCGTACACCTATTGACAATGAGCACAATTAATCACCTATTTTTATTATTTATATATATATGAAGATGTATAGGAAATTAAAGATAAAGTATATTTTATTTTTTTATTTTTATTTTTATTATTTATATATATAAAGATGTATAGGAAATTAAAGATAAAGTGGTTTTAATAAAAATTAGTATTGTATAATTATATAGGGATGGATATATTAAATATACTCTAAACTCTATATGATGATGATGATGATTAACATTCACTAAGACCTAATTGGTCTATCGGATCTTAAGAAGGTAAGTGATTACTTGTGATTCTTTAGAATTTTGTTTCTATGCTCGAAAAGCATTAAGAAAATCTTTCCAAGATCACCATACTTTTGTTGAGTTAAGAGGTTAGGAAGGTTGATAGTGTGATCAATATTTTGAAAATGAGATCTATATAAACTCTATATATTGTAATTATTAAATAGTTTCATTACGCCGAAAAGGCGTACACCTATTGACAATGAGCACAATTAATCACCTTTTAATCTAAAATTCTAATTTGATGGCTAACAATTGAAGATGTTGGCATATTCTTAGTCGTCCTCCCAAATCAATGAATGTGATTTCCTCTTTATAACTTCCTTGTATTTTTGAATGCATCCATTAACATGCTTACCTTTTAACATTTACCTAATCATATTAAGAAATTACTGTAGCACTATATGATTGCCACGTTTAAATGATTAAACTTTGGATTTAGCACGCTAGCTGTGCTGGTTGTAGATGCTCATTTTCTAGTTATGCATTTCATTTTCTGACTGTGCATTTCATTTTCTGGTTTTGAGTGGCTGTGTTAATAGGTATGATCAATTGGTGATGAAGTTCACTCTTCAAGGGATTCCTTATGTGATTTCAGCCCATGAAAACCTAGACTTACATGTACATGATATGCTATGCTTGGGACATGTGTAGTTAGACCCGAAGGTTATTAAAGTTATTCATTGTATGCATTCATCCTGTCCAGTTACATCTGGAGGTTATTCACTATATGCATTCAACGGAATTGGCCTCAGTTAACAAAAACTTATGCTTTTTGAGTCACCACAGATGCTCTAAAAATCCCCATTTTTTTTCCAAATTCGAAGAAATATCCCGAAACACTAAGTTATGAAGCCGGTGATAGAGTGGGAGTTTTGTTGTAGGAATGTGGCATGGACTACTGGAAAATCAGTGCAAAGAAGCATCGGGGCAGACGTTGTTGTAGGAATGTGCCATCAACCGCCGACAAATCAGTGCAAAGAAACCAGTTCAATGTGGCATGGACTACTAGTAAATAACTGCAAAGAAGCATCCAGGTAGGCATTGTTGCAGGAATGTGGCATGGACTGTCGGAAAATCAATGCAAGGAAGCTAGTTCAACGCTGTCGGTTGAGCTTAGAAAAGGAGCTGAGTTTAATCCACTTAATTGGTTGAAAATATCCTCTGTGCAGGCAGGCCATGCCATGCATCGTGCGCCTATGGAGCCACGACCGACCATGTCCAAGCCTCCATGAAGGAGTCACCGCCTGCTAAGCGGAATCCAAAACAAAGAGCATTGGGTTTTGTTGTGCGTGGCCTGCCTAACAAAGAGGAATAAGTGAAGGGAGAACTTTCCTAGAAGCCATGGTCGTACCCTCCACGTTATTAGGTAGAGGAAGAACAAAATGAACAAACAGAGCATAAACCAACAATAAAATGAGAATAAAAATAACACAAATGACATAGTGATTTATGTGTAAACCTAATATGGGAAAAAATTATGGGGCAATGATAATCGATATTTTTATTATTTAAGGGAGAATTACAATAGTCAATCATAGGCATACAACCATCCTCTCCTCACATACATAGTCGTGTGTCTTTCTCACACACCATTCACCTCTATGGGTATGCTCATATATATAACATCTCTCAAACAATTAGACAAACTGATTATAATAGGATCCACCAATTACACAAACTATTCACTGAAGAGTGCATTCATGGACATTCTAAATTTAGTTGATGTGCATGTGCATGCTACTGCATGGGAAATTGGTTGGCACGTTTTCAACAATCTCCACCCTGACAACAATTTACCTGATATATCAAGCCCAAATTAATTCATCACCCTTTTTGCAAGCCAAGAGAAGCCAAACACCATCATAGCTTCTCTAACAAAACTGGTTTCATAAACATGTCTACAGAATTCACTTTTGTATGGACGTTTTCTAGAGCCACTCCACCTTCATCAACAACTTGTCTTACAAAATGGTATTTGATAGAAATATGCTCCGTCTTACTGTGATAAACTGGATTTCTAGCCAAATGAATAACACTTTCACTATCACAAAATACTTTCACCTCATCATGCATCCTTCCAAACTCACCCAACAAACCTTTTAACCAAATTGCCTCCTTACATGCATGTGAAGCAACCATATATTCTGCATCAGTAGTGGATAAAGCAACTATGTTTTGAAGCTTTGACATCCAACTAACAGGTCCTCCTACAAGAGTAAAGACATATCCTGAAGTGGATCTCCTTTTGTCCAAGTCACCTACAAAATATGAATCTACATAACCGCAAATTGAATCATTGGAACCATCATAGGTGATAGAATAATTACTTGTGCCGCTAAGATATCGAAGCACCCATTTCACTGTTGCCCAATGCTTTTTACTTGGATTTTTCATGTATTTACTGACAACACCTTGACTGCATATGAAATATCAGGTCTAGTACTCACCATCGCACACATCAAACTTCCTACTGCATTAGCATATGTTACATGAGACATATAATCTGTTGGTTGTGGACCCTGATTATCTTCTTGATTCAAAGGTCTTTGTTTTCAGTCGTGTTTATACCCCATGAAGACTTTACACCCCAAAAGAATGTACACTCTTCCACGCGGGGGAGTACAGAGGGGGGTTACCCCCTCTGCGTGGTCTAGGAGCAAGTGGGCCCCCGGCGGGGGTTCGGGGCGAAGACCCCGAAGGAAAAATTGCCTTGTAAATGTATATTGTAATTTCATTGTAAATATGGACCGTTCATTAAAAGGTCGCAGATCTAACGGTAGAAATTATGTTAGGGTTTTTTTCCCTAGAAGACAACCCTCTATTATAAGGGAAATGTATTGTGGCTATGCATTGTGGTGAAGATTATATTACGAGATAGGAGACTATGAAAGAAAGAAGATGAAGTTAAGCGGGTTTGTTGTAGGTTGTATCTCTTCATTTGCTGGATAATAATAAAGGAAGGACCTGCCAATTTCTCTGGTGGACGTAGCCCACACTAGATGAACCACGTATATTTGTGTCTCTATTGAATTATGTATCTTCTGTTTTTTATTTCCGCATTTGTTTTATTTTATATTTCTCCGCGATCCTGGTTTTCTAACATAATCCTTATCTTCATCATTACTAGGACATAAACCTAAATAAATCTTGAAATGAGAAGCCAAAGGGATCTATAAGGGTCTCACATTATTCATACCAAATCTCATAAGTATTTTCTCCACATACTTCTGTTGTGATAACCACAACTTACCAATTTTCCTATCTTTGTGTATCTCCATGCCCAAGATTTGTTTTGTTTCTCCTAGATCCTTCATATCAAATGCTCTAGCCAACTGAGCCTTTAACCTGTGGATTTTGACCATACTTTTTCTTACCAAAAAGATATTGTCAACATATAACACCAAAATAATGAATATGTCATTTTCCAACTTTTAAAAATAAACACAGTGATCATATTCACTTCTTGTAAAATTTAGGTTCACCATGAAGGAATCAAACTTATTGTACAATTTCCTAGGAGATTGTCTCAAGCCATACAATGACATCTTGAGTTTGCAAAAGAAACTCTTATTGTGATCCTGAACAAATCCTTATGGTTGTTCCATATATATATCCTCATCCAAATCTCCATGTAGAAACGTTGTTTTAACATCTAGCTACTCTAACTCAATATCAAGTAAAACAACTAGTGCTAACACAACACGAACTAAAACAAGCTTCACAACTGGTGAAAAGATCTCATGAAAATCAATACCTTCCTTTAGAGAATACCCTTTTGCTACCAATCTTTATTTATAACTTTCAACTTTATCATCAGTACCCTTTTTCAGTTTGTAGACCCACTTGCAGCCGACAACCTTCCCGTCCTTTGGAATTTCTACTAGGTCCCATGTTTTATTCCTCTCTAAGGCATCCATTTATTCTTTGATGGATTTTTCCCATTGAGCACTTTCACATACCTTAATTTCTTCTTGATAACAACTAGGTTCTCCATCAATAGAAACCAAAGCCACAAATGAAACATAATCGTTATACCTTGTCAGAGGATTCTTGACCCATGTAGATCTCCTTAGAGATGGTTGAGGCATATCCTCAGTTTCCTGGATATTTTAGGCGTCTTCATCTTCTTCTTCTGTAACTTCTTCATGCTCCTCCCTTTTTGAATATGGTTGAGTTTGAACATGTGGTACATGTTCTTGTCTCAGTTCAACATCTACTTGTTCTAATTTTAAGAGTGAGGATTCATTAAATACTACATCTTTTCTTATGATGAGTTTGTAGGAAGTAGGATCCCTCAATATATACCCCTTAAATTCATCACCATAAACAACAAAGACATATCTCTTTGATGTAGGATCTAACTTATATCATTGATGTTTATAAATAAGAGCATAAGCATCACAACCGTCACAGATATCGAGAAAAAGACAAATTGGTTGTAGATGACACTACTTAATTTCTCAAAATTTATAAACTGGGTTTGCTTGAAACTTTGTGTATTTGTTCATCTAACCATAATGTTTCTCTCCTCCATGTTTCATAAATACCTAGTTCACGATTTACAAGATATCCTTAGTTCCATTTGTGCACTTTATTTAGGAACAAAACAAGTATATTAAAAAACTCGTCAACTCATCAAATTCTTTAAAAAACAAGTCTGTGAGAAAAATAGTGACACCAATTTTCATATATCCATTTTACTTTGTTTTCTCTTGAATATTTCTCTGTTAGTACATTAACCTTCCCCCCAAAATGGATTATGTGGCATGTCCTCATGCGGAACAGAAAAAAAAAAAATAGATGTTGTCTTTTCAATCTCAACAAACAATTGTGAAAGGATGAAATACATCTTCAATCATCAATCTGGAAAAAATGGTTTCCTTGCCTATGTAAGTGAACACAATATCAAAACCGATTCTTTGTTGAAAATGGTTCTTAAAAATGAATAATGTAAAAGAATAATCATCCATCAAGCAATGGAAAGTAAAATACCCAAGTGAGGAACATAAAATAACTGTAACATTTTCATCAATTTTCATTGTTGAACTAGAGAAATTAATGAAATCCCTTGTTCCATTTTTGAACCAATTTACTTCCAAATCATATGAACCCTTCTACAATGTTGTCATCAAACCACCATGTTACTAACAAAGATAAACAATATCTTATGAGTACAAAGACAACTTTAATAAAATACCTTGGCAACAAGAAACCATGATGTTCCAAATTGCATACATATCCCTTGACCAACTCTCACATTATATTTGAAAATGCTAACAAAGAATTGTCATAAAAATATGATAGAGTATGCATTAATAAATCATGGAGATAGACCAAAGAACCCATACCTTTGTTTTCCACCCTATTGTATGACAACATATTCTTATATAGGAATGGCTTCTATAGTAGCTTCTTCTATTATAGGTTCTTGTGGGACAACACATTCCTTTCTTCCAGTACTTTCATGGGATTGTTCATGTCAACTGCTACTTTTTCTATTGTTGGTTCTTGTGGAGAAACAAAAATATCTTCTTGTCCCCCTATCGTTGATTCTTGTGTGAAAACAACAAGGGATTCTTCTTACTGTTGGTTCTTGTGTAACAACAATAGTGTCCTTTGCAACAACAATTGTATAATTTTATCCCTTCAACAAGGTTGTGGAAGATAATTCCATGGGTCACATGGAACAAAGGATGGTGATGGATGGAAAAGAGTGAAAAGAACATGGTCAGGATAGGTAAGGAAATGGAAAATCCCCCCCTCCCCCAAATTGAATATATTTCCCACCCCCAGGAAACAGAAAAAAAAGAGGAAGTAGGACAAAGACCTAAGTGATTTTCCAAATACAATCCATAACACCCAATGAATCGTGATTAAAGAAAAGAGAAAGAATAAAAACCACACCTACCTATGGAGTCCATAATGTTTGTAGCAACATCCTGATCTAATATAGTCCAAAATGATGTAGAAACGTTACAAGGAACAACATTGTGGAGCTTGGAACATGTAGCATAATGTAGATTTGGAATAAACTTATGATGTAGTAATGGATCTTGGAAATCATTATTCATAGAGTGACATGGAAATCTCTATTTAGAGAGAAACCTGGATGGAATCACTTATTTCTCACTTTATTTGCAAACCTTGTCCTCTAGCAAGCTGGTTTTCAAACAAGATCTGTCTAACTACGCCCAAAGGGTTTTCACAGTCAAAAAATTTTATTACCAAGGAATACCCTCCAACAAGCTGTTTTTCAAACATTCCAAGGTCCTATGGCGCCTAAGATAGGTTTTCACCATCAAATTTATTAAGGGAAGGGATAGAATAATAGGGAAATGTGGCATGTAAGTGGGATAAGCTGACTTTATTGTGTGGGTTAGGGGTGGGTGTTGCAACAAATAATGGAAGTGATGAAGTGGTGGAGGATGAAGTTTTGATTTAGGTGTAATGGTTATATGAATGATATTTGGGTAAAGGTCATTGGATTTCAGAGATAAACACATAAGAAAATGAGACTTTATGAACTCCAACATGCATGTATCATCGAGCTAAGAGGAAATAAATGTATAGGCATACCATGGTGTTGGTGAATGGGCATGATGATCATGAGATGTTATGGAAAGATCCCATGGTATCAATGGCATGGTTGATGTAGCAATGGGGAGTATGAAAATGAAACTTGAATTTTGGAAATTTGGTCTTCAAACTCTTTAAATCAATTCTTCATGTATCTTGTTCTTTGATCCATCTGCAACATTGATGGAAAAGTTGGAGCAACAATGCGGCAATAAGGAAAGAGTAGCAGCATTATGTAGTAATATTGTAACAAGGACATGTATCGACGTATAGTGGCAATGTAACAACATCATTAAGGACAATGATAGGATCAAACATGGGTATGGATAATGTCTTGACAATATTCCCCTTCTCACATGAAATTTTTTCTCCAAGGATTACTTGTGCATAAATTGAATCCTTTAGTCTTCCCATAACCTGCAAAAAAACAAGCACTTACTTGCAATAAAACATGAGATCATGGAAGAAAAAACACAAGTATTTACTTATAAAACAAATCCAAGGAAAAATGAACGAAACAAAATTCATTTTATACCTGCTGAGGAGTGGCAGTCGCCTTAGACTACCTGCAATTATTTTGTTGATAACTTCTTCATTTATCGTCCAATTTGAGTGATTCCAAATCCAAATGAAAATATATTCATGGGGATACTTCCAATATAAACAGGTTTTAAAAATTTCTTAAGCTGATATGCCAAATCTGCTTAAGAACATCCTGCAAGATACAATTATTTTCGAATTCATGCCTAGACCAACAATCACTAAATGGAGTACAAATTTTTTGTTTGATGTCAGATTGAATTGATTCAAATTGGAGACGGAATTATATTCACATTTGTATCGCAAATAGAAATATTTTTTTAATCCAAGAAGAAAGTATGGGTCAAATATGCCAATGAACAACCTATAAGACAAAGTTTTAGGAGTGTTGATTTAGGATAGGCAGTTAATATTTTGGGTGTAACTTTCTCATATGATATCGGAATTGTGTGATTTGAATTGTGTTGTAAACTAGATTCACAGGAGAACATTCCTTAGAAACAAGTTTTAAAAATTCATCGATTAGATGTTCCAAAATTTTACTGTCCTAACTCTATTCCTTAGCTACCTACTCTACACCCAGTCACTATTTTGGTCACATATTTTTCGTTTGAGATCCAAATTGAATGATTCAAAATATGTTAAAAACTAGACTTCAAGGTATATTTTGGATAGAAACAGGTTTTAAAAATTATCCAATATGACCCCCCAAAATAGGACTATCCCGACTATGTTTCGATGATTTTATCAAGTCAAAATGCCATAAGTGTCCAACCAAGAAGCGATTTTTCCCAAATGATGATTTGGGTATGTGCAATTTTTCATATACAAGTTTATATTTATGTAAGACACCTCCACACCAAAAATATCAATTTCCCAGGTCTTATAATGTGCATTATGACCTATGCAATATCTGTAGCGAATGTAAAGAATATACACAAAATTGAAAGTAAAAAATGAATTGATTGCGAAATCCAAAAATGTAGAAATGGGATCCTGACATAACCATGATGGGATCTCAGTAGAGGCCACAAAGTGTCCCATTATTGAAAATATAAGTTAATCAGATAAATTCCGCATTTTTTTCATGAAATTGGGATTTTTGTATGATGAGGACTTTGAAAATTTGAATGATAAATACAACCATCAACAAATCATTCACCAATATGCATAAGATTAATGGGACTAAGTGTGGGTACAGGAAATCAATGATGAAGAATAACGGGTTATAAAGGAGTCTAAAAATGAAAAAGGAGCATGGTTCTAATGAATAAGAGGAAAGAATGATGAAAAGAGTAGAGGGATGTTGAAAAGAGGAAAGAGGAAAGTGGAGTAGCAGGTGATGAAGGGAAATAAAAATGGAAAGGAAAGGAATAATGGAGAGTAAGAAATAAAAAGGCATGTAAAGGTAGGTTGTAAGAGGAAGGAATGGAGAAATAAATTTTCAGAGTAAGGGGTAGAAAGAGAAGATAAAAATAAAAATATGAGAGAAGAGAAGTAGATGGAAACAAGAGGGAAAAATAGGGATGGATAAACAATGAAATGAGACTAAAGGATTGAACCAACCGAATATGCTACATAAAATTAATGGAAACTAACCTCATACATGATCATCAAGCTTGAATGCTTCTACTTCCCCTTGCACTTTCTTCATTAAAATTCTCATTCACCAATGTCTTCTTCCTCCTTACAACTTCCTCAAGAATTTGGTGCATCCATGGTTGTACTAGTTGGTGTAACAACAATGCAAAGTAGTGACATGAGTCCACTGTAATCAGAGTTGCGGTAATGGCCAACCATTGGTGTCACAACAACGTTCAATCGTCGGTGAACTGTATCATCACAATCAATGTTGTAGCAATGAAACTAGTGTTGCAGCAGTCATGATAACTCCTGTAACATGCTTTCCAACTTAAAAAAGAGATTAGTGTGATGACCGACTCTTACTGCACCGAGTGTTTTCGGGAGTTATTTACTTTTATTCTGCAATCTAAATAAACACACCTGACAAGCTGAAAAGGAAACACGTGCAAAAATATTCTAAATACACACTTATAAAAAAAAACAAATGAAATTGATACTAGAAAGAATCATTGCACCATTGACAGTTCCCTGACAATCGCGCCAAAAATGTTGGGTCTTTTAATCACCTCCTTAATTTCTCAAGAAGATAGTTAGGAAGATTGTACATTCGAACTGTCGTGCACTATATATGTAGGAACAACTATTCTTTCTATGTGTTGTAGTCATAGTATCAATGATTACATTTGTGGTCGGAGTATAGACTATTCTCAAGCTATGGAAAGGTTCTACATAAATCCACACTTGCAGAAATAGAAACACACATTGCAGAAATGAAAGCATACTGATAGGAAAGTAAATCACTCAAGAACTGGTGGCCTCTTCAACTCCCTACTTTCAACCACCTACATGTATTGGTAAACTGATTGCAGAATTGAAACTCTAAATTACTTTTGCAAAAATTGAAATTCACACCACACTTGTTGAAAATGAATCACAAGTGCTGAAAGAAATTTATTAAGTATTTACTGGAAAATAAATTAACTAAGTCCTCAAAATCATAGCCTAATCCTTTCCAATATGATCCATCTCATTACTCAAACCATAAAATATAGTCATTGCATTAAGCATAGTTATTCAACGACATAAAAGAATGCAACCCAATCTGAAATGTGTTTATTTGAAACAACTGAATAAATGAAATCCAACATAAACACAACCTCACATGAACGATTTGAACCAAGAAACTAGTTACGGAATTAAATAAAATAAATATTATGTGAAGTTACAAGAAATCAAACAACCATCTAAGCTACACGACACTCTGTTCTAGTGGAGTGGGCCCTGCCCCCATAGAACAGAGTGTTGGTATTTATTCTACATTAGCACTCATTTCATAAATTAATTAAATTAATTAAACTAATAAAAATAAATCAATATATTACGAGCATGCAAAGAAAATAAATCAAATTAATTAATTAAATCACACGGTGTGGAAATTATAAAACCATAATTAAAATGAAAACTCAAATGAATTAATTAAATTACAAATTAAGGAAATCATAAAACTATAAAATAAAATCTCACTGAATTAATTAAATCACACACTAAGGAAATTATAAAAATATAATTAAAATAAAAATTCACTAAATTATTCCATTGTCATTCAGACATTGCTCTAAGAGTACCCTACCACCCCCTCCCCCAAATAATGGAGAAGACGCTCTCTTTTATACACAAAATTAATGGAAACTAGAAATAAAAAAAATCTAAATGAATACACTTATGGATTTAATAAATCCATAGTGGTTACAAGAATTTGCTAAATAATAAATAGCTTCCATGATCCTTGTCAACAATTAGCAATTAATAAACAACTTCCAAGATCTTTTGCTAACAATTAGCAAATAATAAATGACTCCAAGATATTTTGCCCAAGAATTCCAAGATCTTTTGCTAACAATTAGCAAAGAATAAATAACTCCAAGATATTTTGCCCAAAAATTCCAAGGTTCTTGGTCAACCACTCAAACCAATATTTTTTCTTGGAATTGCAAAATTATCTCCATATCTTTGATTTTCTTGGACTAATATTATTGTTGCATAAATCCATAAATAAAAAATATGTGACATCATGGCTCATGGTTATGATGACTCAAGTTTTCTGGTGTTGGCTCACGGTTTTGGAAGTTCAAGGTTCCTTGGATGAGTTACAACACAGGAGTTGTGACATTGTTCAGAGTTGCAACACAGGAGTTGCGACACTATTCAGAGTTGCAGCAAGTTGCAGCAAATTGTGAAAACTTGATTTCTCAAAAAGTACGATATGGGATGTTGAGATATTTTTAGGATGGACTTATATTGACTTAATAATGCCTCATATGAAAAGTATCAGGGATCCACTTTGTAGATATTTAGTTATAGTATTTGTTATCACATGAGCTTGTCAAACTCTTGTGGGTTTGTGGTTTCTACTTAAGTCTGTAGTTTTTCCCTGTCTCTCTCCTTTTCGCAGACCCAATCTTAAGTTTTTCCCTTTTAGCTTGTAGTTTTTCCTTTGTTTGCCTTCATTTGTTTGAACGGCCTATTTTTCCTTGTTGTCTTACCTGAAAAGACTCAGCCCTAAGATTTTATGTTTTCTCTAAGGTTGATCACTTCCCTCTTTATCTCTGTCACTAATCCTTTTGCTTTCCCGAGCCCTCAGCCAGTCATCCAATCATTTATTTACACAGGCCACAACTATAAGCACAAAGCGCAACACTTAGAGTGGTTTGATATGGACTCAAATCAAGCGAGCGAGCAAGTTCAGTTTTCGACAGAGGAGTTTTCATTCGAAATTCATATTTTCGGCCCATAGGTGATCGATATTATAAAGTTGCTCGAAGTTTAGTGTCGGGGAAAGGGTATGAACTCTCGAAACCCGAAATTAACATGGGTCGTCTGATCTAGCAGGATGCACGACATCAAATCCGAACCGTAGAGAAAGTAATTTCGGGAAAACTGAAGTGAGGAATGCACAAATTTCCCAAGTCCCAAAATGTCGAAGGCCCAAGGTCCCGAAATGTTGATATTTATCTGCGTCGTCTGATTCAAAGGGACGCGTGGCACTAGATCCGATAAGTCATGGTTTCACGAGTCAGAGGTTTTAGCATTAATCACAACTCAAGTTCACGAAATGCGAAATCCCTAAACGCTCGGAAGTTGGGCCCAAGGTCACAGCTCGAGGTCATGTGGAAAGTGGGTCCAGTGGGATAGGTTGGCACCCATCGCATAGAGTCGTCCAAGGTGGAGTTTTGAGGAAGAAGTCGTAGCCGTCGGATGAAAAGTAGATCCAGTCATCGATCTGAGTCAGTCCTTTTCATCAAAGCGAGCATCGAGAAATTTGGAATCAAGTGGAGTGGAGACTCCCGAAAGATGAAATATAGAAACACCTTTGGATTTGACCCTAGGTCATGGCCCGAGGTCACATGGAGTGATGGAGAGGAGCTGTGCCAATGGCCGAAAGCACCCGTTTGGTCACAGAAGAAAATATGCATGGCTTTGAGGTGCTGGGATTGACATGAGGAAGTTATGGGCACCTCCTGGAACATTCATGGGTGTCAGGCCTCATCCCGATCCCGATGAAGGTAGTTAATGGAAATGGGGGAGGTGGTTGAAACCTCTTTGCACCCCATAAATGGAAGGCATGGAAGATCTGGCTGTGGAGGCAAACTGTCAGCCCAAAGTTCCCCTGTCAATGGATTCTTCTGCCAAGCCCATACTGATGTGAGCTCGCGTCTGACAGAAGAAGTGCAGACTGGAAAAAGAATATGCAGATGCAAAGCTTTGATTGTAGGGCCAGGTCACACTCCTCGTGGTGGCGAATTGTTTTGAGTATAAATAGCTAGTTTTGATATTTTGTTAGGGTTGATGGTTGAGCTAAGCTCCCATATTGTAAAGTTTTAATGAAGCTCTAGTTTTTCTGGCTATGTATATGTACTTGAGACTTTTTGTTTAATGTAAGTCAATTTCCTTTCATCTCTCTGTAACAGTTGTGTTAGAACACTCGGGCATGGATGATCTAGTCGAGGGTAGTTACGTTTTTTTTTATGTAGGTTTGATCACAGTGAGACTACAACCAATTTTAATTAGTTTCCTGTGTTGTCTTTTCCCTCTTACACTGAAGAGCTCGGGCATGGATGATCCAGTCGAGTTGTTATAGCTGCAAAATGATGTAGGTTTTATCATTGTGCTATTATGAACGTGTTGCCTAAATATATTTCCATGTCTGAAACTTTGAATCCAAGAGGATATTGCTTTCTGAGTTTTTCCCCTCTTAGGCTGTTGGAAGACCGGATGTCCATAGAAGACCTCTTCATTTTCCTCAATTTCTTCCCCCTACTTACCTTTACTACAACTTATTGACTGAAGATCAAGACCTCATCTACTTATGCATGCCAGCCCAGTTTTCTGAGTTAAAGCGATATAATCCCGAGTCTACGTCCATTAGACCCCCCTTAAATTCATTCATTGTGACATACAAACTGATGGGTACTCGGCTTACCTCTGCCGCAATCCAGAGGTGACTTCTAGTGCTAACGTTTCTGGCTCTGTTGCCAGGGACGAATTGAAGATTTTACCTAGGATAGAATGACAACGAGCTTCTGATTCTGAAGGTGCATCAGACATCAAAACCATTGAATATTACCACCTGCACTTGGCGACTCCATTGATGCGAATCCACTGTTTTAGTTGTGGCTTCACACGAGGTCTACTCCACAATTGCCTTTAGAAACACTTGAAGTTGAGCCAAAGAAAATTATCAGAAAGGGAAAGGCCCTTCGAGAAGGGACTTCTACTGCTGAACCAAGTATTTCTGATGATTTTCATTATCCTCCTATAGAAACTCCAATATCTGCTTCTCATTCCCCTGCTATACCATCTGTTGGAGTTTCTCGAAGTTTAAAGTTTGGGAGTGTTCCTGTTGATTTCTCCCCTCCTGGTCTTAGATTGGAGGGACAAATATTTGTCACTCTGATCTCCCTTGAAGTGGTACCATGGTTTAAACTCGGGACCTCATAATATTTTCCCACTCCGGGCTTTACCATTCTTCCCCTTGTTAGAGTTGTTGATTTTATAGAAGGAAAAATCTTCGTTCCCTCAAGCCCTATAGACTTTTCTTCAAATCCTTTGTTGTTTCCCTTTCCTCCTGGAAGCTCAGTTCTAGTCTCCTTTGTTCAAACTCCATCCCCTCTTAGTTCTCCTCCAATTCACATCCCAATGGTGGCTTCTAATCCCCCTAGGAAAAAAATGGATGCCATAGTGGCTGCAAGATATGCCCCTCTAATCTTACCTCAGCCAATGAATTCTCTTCCTGCTGGAGATTACTTAAAATACATGCCTAAATTCACAAGAGAAGAAGACATAACTGATGAAGAACACCTTTCTGCCTTCTACAATTATGCAGACAATCTAAATATTGAAAACAAGGATGTGTGGATGAGAGTCTTTGTCCAGAGCCTTGATGGTGAGGCTAGGAAATGATTTAGGGGATTGATCCCTGGATCCATTGTTGGTATTGAGGATTTAGATGATGTTTTCTTGAGACAGTGTGGGGATAAAAAGGACTTCATGTATTATATCACAGAGTTCGGGTCCCTAAAGCGAAAAGAGGGAGAATCTATCTCTGACTTATCCAAAAGATTTAAAAAAATGTATAATAAGATCCATGCTGAGATAAAGCCTACTGAAGCCTCTACTAAAATTACTTATGCTAGTGCTTTCGACCCAGATTTCTGCCTCCTGTTAAGAGAGAGAAGGGATACTTCCTTGGCTCATATGCAAGATGTAACCCTGGAAGTAGAGTCCAACGTATTGGCAGTTGACAGACTTAGGAATAAAGATGACAGAGACAGAGGAAGGGGGATATCTGAAGCCTCAACCTATGGTTCCTCTACGTCTCACCCTCAAGTAGATGAATTGACCAAGATGGTAAAATATCTTTCTGTAGAGATGGAGAAGGTGAAATTTGAAGGGAAGCAAGGCTATAAGAGTGCCCAAAATACTGATAATAGAGGTAACTTCAGAACTAAAAATAATACCCCTCAGATACTTCCAAGAGAGCCTGAAAATAGAGATGTGGATGGTCATAAAATCCAAACCCCTCTCCAAAATAACCTCATTGTTGATGAAGAAGGAGAGGAAGAAGAGATTGATCCTGAAATCCATTGTCTGGGAGATACCTCCCCATTTCTCCATTTAACCCAATATGCATACAAGGAGTCCCTCATGGACAGCCAAATAAATGAGCTGAGTAAAGGGGAGAAGACCAATAGTAATCCCAATAAATATAACCTCAGTTCTAAGAAACAAGAAGGGAAGTATGACATCCCTGATCAACCTTCCAGAGTAGAGAACCCTGCTAAAGAGGCAATGAACAACAGTAAGGAAAAGAAAGCACAGAACCCCTCACTAATAGCCAAAAGTGTTGTCCCAGAAGTGAGAGAAATTCTGAAGCCCCCCTCCTATTTTAACTTTGAGCATGAAATTCAAAATATTAGGATCCCTGTACCCCTTTCAGAGCTAGTCAAGCACAAAGATTTCAAAAAATCCCTCTCTAAGCTGTTGCAATTTGAGCCATCTTGTCATTCCATAGACTCGGTGAACCTCCAAGATGAAAATCCAACAGTCATATTAGGTCCTATGATAGAAGATAGAGATGATTCATCCCCTCCTTTCTACACATCTATGAACATACATGACAAGGTGCTTCATAATTGTTTTATGAACTCAGGGGCATCTCATAATCTCATGCCCAAAACTGTCATGGATGAACTTGGATTAGAAATAAAAAAGACTTATCATGATTTGTATTCTTTTGATTCAAGGAAAGTGTAGTGTCTTGGGGTTATCAAAGGTCTGGTAGTGACCTTGTTTTAGTTTCCCATGAAAAGTGTGGTCATGGATATTGTGGCATGTTCCCCCCCAAGTTTGGCATGCTCTTGTCAAGATCTTGGATAAAAAGACTTGGGGGAACCTTGCATATGGACCTCACATATGCTACCATTCCTGTGTTTGGGGGGGAGCATAGAAGACTGTACATAGAAGCTTAGTTGGCCTACATTATTAGTGATGAAGCAGACCCCACCAACCATTCTATTTTTGCACTCGATACTGATTTGGGATCTAGCTTATTGTAGCTTGCTGATGATTCTAAACCTCCCCTTGAGATTAGAAAAGAATCCATTACTCTCTGTGAATATTCTCCTCCGATTACTTCTGTTTGGAAAATGCTCTTTGATGGATCCTTTTATAGAGAAGGTGTTGGTGTTGGAGTGGTCTTTGTTTCTCCTGTTCAAGAAATTATATCTCTGTCCTACAAGTTAGAATTTGAAACTACCAATAATGTGGCAGAGTATGAAGCTCTTGTTTTGGGTTTGAGGGCTGCAAAAGACATGGGGATTGAGGAGATATCAGTGTTTGGGGATGCTAATTTAATTTTCCATCAGATCAGAAATATTTATCAAGCCAAGCACCCTCGGCTGAGATCATATAGAAATCAAATGTGGGATTTAGTTGATAGTTTTTTCTTAGATTTCAACATTTCATTTGTTCCAAGAGAAGAGAATACCATGGCTGATTCTCTTGTTGTTTCAACAAGTAATTTCAGAGTCCCTCTGCCACCTAAACTCAGGTATGATGTAGAAGTGAAATATAGATCCTCTATACCTGACAATGTCAAGCATTGGAAAGTGTTTGAAAATGATCTCGAGATCAAAAAATTTCTGGAGACTGTTGAGGAGTTTTCTGCATTACACATTGATCAATATCCTGATTCTGAAATAAATCCTCATGCTTATGTTTTTCTGAACAAAATGGATAATCATCATATTGTCTAGTTGCCCAGTAATCATATCCTAAAGGAACTAGTTCCTTTGGAAATACTCTTTGAAAGAAATGATGTGGTAGTAAAGGGTAAAGTTTCAAATGATGATGCTGATATAACTGAGTGCAATATTGACACAGAGAGGGATCCCAAATTTGTCAAGTTGTCAAGCATCTTGTCGAGGGAGCAAAGGGCCGAGTATGTTGAGTTATTAAGAGAATTCGCTAATGTGTTTTTCTGGACCTATGAAGACCTCAGAACATACGACACAAGTGTCATTGAGCATAATATCCCATTGAAAGAGGAGGCCAAACCATTTAGGTAGAAATTAAGACAAATAAATCCTATGCTGCTGCCTATTATGGAAAGGGAGGTAAATAAGCTGTTGGATGCCAAAATCATTGTCCCTTTGAGATATTCTGAATGGGTAGCCAACCTGGTCCCAATAAGAAAGAATAATGGAGAAATCCAACTGTGTTTCGATTTTAGGAACCTGAACAGAAGCTCCAAGAAGGACAATTACCCTTTGCCAAAGATGGAACACATATTGTAGAAGGTGACATGTGCATCTAGGATTTCCATGATTGATGGATTTTCTGGCTACAATCAGATTTCTGTCCTGCCTGAAGAAAGAGAAAATACAGCCTTCACCACTCCTTAGGGCACATTCATGTATGCCAAGATTCCCTTTGGATTGATGAGCACAGGAGCAACCTTTCAATGAGCTATGGACATCGCCTTATTTGGAGAAAAGAATAAATTCATAGTCATATATCTAGATGACATTACAGTTTTTTCCAGGTTCGATAAAGAACATTGTCAGCATCTGAGAAGGGTCTTCTTGAAATGCAGAAGGTTTGGTCTCTCCCTAAATCCCAAAAAGTATTTATTTTCCATGCAGAAGGGAAAATTGTTGGGGAACATAGTATCAGTTGAGGGAGTAAGGATTGATTCAAGAAGGGTAGAAGCTATTCAAACATTGCCACTCCCTAGATCCAAGAAATAAGTTCAATCCTTCTTGGGTAAAATCAACTTTTTAAGAAGGTTCATTTCTAATTTTTCTGAACCGGTAAAGCATGTTACAACCATGCTCAGGAAGGGGAATGAAGTAAAATGGACTGCTAATTCTAGAGATTCCTTCAACCAAATCAATAAGGCATTGACTGAGGCATCTGTGCTAATCAGTACCGATTATTCCAAGGAGTTTCTGATTTTTTCCTTTGCTTCTTTTGATACAGTGGCAGTTTTTTTGTTGTAGAAGAATGTTGAAGGGCTGGAGCAGCCTATTTCCTTTTTCAGCAGAGCACTGAGGGACGCTGAGATCAAATATGACATCATGGAGAAACAAGCCTATGCTTTGGTGAAATCTCTCAAAGATTTCAAAGTTTACATTCTGCATTCAAAGATCATTGCATATGTTCCTTCAACTTATGTGAAGGACATTCTTATTCAGCCTGACATAGACAGAAGAAGGAGCAAGTGGATTCCCAAAATCCTTGAATTTGATCTGGAAATGAAGCCCACCAAACTAGTTAAAGGCCAAGGTTTAGCCAAGCTATTGGTTGAATCTAATTGTAAAGATTTGGGGGTTAACTTCATCAAATCTTGCCCAGAAAATCAGAAAGCGGAGTTGTCTGATAAACTTTCTCAGGACAACCCTCCATTGGAAAAATGCACTTGGTACAAAGACATTGTATTTTTTCTGCAAGAGTTAAGGCCTCCTGATGGAATGGGGAAAAGCAGGGCAAGAGATTTAAATCTCAAAGCAATTAGATATTTCCTTATTGATTAGGTCTTGTATTGGAAAGACCCCCTAGGAGTGCTTCTGAGATGTTTAGACCCACAAGAAGCCTAAAAGATTATGTTTGATTTTCATGATAGCCTATGTGGGGGACATCACTTCTGGAGAAGCACAACCTATAAAATTCTTAGGGCTGTATATTTCTGGCCTATCCTGTTCACCGACATTTGTGCAAAAATCAGGGCTTGTGTTAAGTGTCAAAAGTTCTCTGGAAAGAAACAACTCAAGTATTTACCATTAAAACATGTTGTAGCTTCAGAACCCTTTCAGCAGTGGGGCCTAGACTTTATTGGGGAAATTCATCCTGCTTAAAGTGGTCACCATAGGTGGATATTGACTGCAACAGATTATTTCACCTAGTGGATAGAAGCCATTCCCACAAGGAGTGATTCTCACAAGGTAATCATTGGTTTTCTTGAGGACATTATAACAAGATTTGGTTGTCCAAAAAGGATTGTCATTGATAACACTACATCCTTCAAAGCTAAACCATTGATCAAGTTTTTTGAGCAGTTCAGAATTGCATTGATTCACTCTACCCCCTATTACCCCCAAGGGAATGGACTGGCAGAGTGCTCTAACAAAATTCTGATAAAGATCATCAAAATACTGCTAGAGGACAACAAGAAAGCATGGGATTCAAAACTCAAATTTTCTCTATGGGATGATAGAGTAACAACAAATAGGTCTATCGGTGTCTCTCCTTTTCAACTTGTGTATGGGGTTAAGGCCATCTTTCCTTCAAAACTTTCCCTTTCTGTCCCAAAATTATTTCAGGATTTCCAAGGAGAGATTGATGATATGATCAGAAGGATACAATAGCTGGTATAAGTGTAGCAGACTAGAAAGTAGATATTGGACAAAGCCCATGAACATTGACAAAAGATCAAGCAAGATTTTGACATGAAGACCCGTAAAGAGGATTTCTAGCTGGGAGATCTAGTACTCAAATGGGATGCACCCAAATAGGAAAAGGGAAAGCATGGTAAATTTGAATCCCTGTGGATTGGTGTAGCACCCAATTACAAGATGCTAAGCAATTAACTATTTATTTAAATACTTACACATTAACAATTTTGTTTTAGCATCATTTCATTGATTTTTGTTTGCACATTTCTTCTACATCTTCTCAATGATAAATCTATTAACATGATGAAATAAGTAGT
>ML780441.1:371371-393936 GCA_009831015.1 Picea engelmannii | reverse complement strand
ACTACTGTTCTTGGAGTCACGTCATCAAACATCCACTCTGGGTAAGTCGTGCATCCTGTCAAAACCACACTTACCATAGATCATAGTAATATTTTGAATCATAAATTAAAGAGTAAGTACAACTTATAGCATACAATATCTTCTTGATGTCTACGTCATCCCAGTTACCTCAATACTATAGTCATTTGGCTATCACATAGCTCATCATCCTGTAGGTTAGTTCACCAATAACACATATTGATGCAGATACATCATAAATTTATATAAGAATCCATATTTGCATCGACGCTCAATTAAGAAATGTATTCCTATTTACATAATGCATTGCATCTATTATACATTCACACCATAACTTGAATTGGTATACATGTACCGAACTTGCCCATTTTAATTTTCATGTTTAACAAATCAAATAACTATCTTTTTCATGAGCATATATCATGTAACATACAAATAGGCCTAGAGGTACACATATCAATGTCTAACAAAGTCTAAGTGACTCTAAACAAATCCTAAACTTTGAATTATCAAGATTAGTAAACAACAATGTTCTAACTACCTAAGGTCAAAATACAGGGCATTACAATTGGGCCCTTCAAGATCTCTGAGGTATTTCTAAATAATACTTACAGGTTGCAGAATTTGGAGGGATATGAAGTTTTTGGTGGCCATCTAAATGGGCATTTTTGAAGAAATACTTTGTTTAGGCCATGACCGACATTCCGCCACTGTAAATATCACCCCTATTTTTATTTTTATTTTTAGTTTTTCATTTTCAATAGGAGACTCCATAACCCAAAGAAAAGGCACTGGAGCTACACGTTCTTGGCAGCTCGCAGGGAGCATGCCATCCCCTATGGAGCCAAATGTTATCACATGAGCTTGTCAGAGTCTTGTGGGTTTGTGGTTTCTACCTAACTCTGTAGTTTTTCCTTGTCTCTCTCCTTTTTGCAGACCCAATCTTAAGTTTTTCCCTTTCGTATTGTAGTTTTTCCTCTGTTTTCCTTCATTCATTTGAACAACCTGTTTTTCCTTGTTGTATTACCTGAAAAGTCTTAGCCCTAATCTTTTATATTTTCTCTAAGGTTGATCACTTCCCTCTTTACCTCTGTCATTGATCCTTTTACTTTCCCAAGCCCTCAGCCAATCATCCAAGCATTTGTTTACACAGGCCACAACTATAAGCACAAAGCGCAACACTTAGAGCGGTTTGATATGGAGTCAAATCAAGCGAGTGAGCAAGTTCAGTTTTTGACAGAGGAGATTTCATTTGAAGTTCAGATTTGCAACCCGCAGGCGATCGAGATTATAAATTTGCTCGAAGTTTAATGTCGGGGCAATGGTCCGAACTCCCGAAACCCAAAATTAACGTGGGTCATCCGATCCAGCAGGACACGTGGCACCAGATCCGAACTGCGGAGAAAGTCATTTCGGGAAAAATGAAGTGAGGAATGTGCAAATTTCTCGAGTCCTGAAATGCTGAAGGTCCGAGGTCCCGAAATGCCGATATTTATATGGGCCATTCGATTTAAAGGGACGCATGGCACCAAATCTGAGAAGTCACGGTTTCACGAGTCAGATGTTTTAGCATGAAGCACAACTCAAGTTCGTGAAATGCGAAATCCTGAAACGCTCGGAAGTTGGGCCCAGGGTCATAGCCCGAGGTCATGTGGAAAGTGGGTCCAGGGGGAAAGGTTGGCACCCGTCACATAGAGTCGACCAAGGTGGAGTTCCAAGGAAGAAGTCGCAACCATCATATTCAAAGCAGATCCAATTGTCGATCTGAGTCATTCGTTTTCGTCAAAGAGGGCATCGAGAAATTTGGAATCAAGTGGAGTGGAGACTCTTGAAAGATGAAATCTTGAAACGCCATTAGATTTGAGCCCTAGGTCATGGCCTGAAGTCGCATGGAGCAATGGAGAGGATGGAGACTGTCAGCCAAGATCTGGCCGTGGAGGCAGGCTGTCAGCCCAAAGTTCCCCTATCAATGGATTCTCCTGCCAAGCCCATACTGATCTGAGCTCGCGTCTGACAAAAGAAGTGAAGACTGATAGAGGAAGATGCAGACACAAAGCTTTGATTGTAGTGGAAATTTCACACTCCTGGTGGTGGCGAATTGTTTTGAGTATAAATAGCTAGTTTTGATATTTTGTTAGGGTCGATGGTTGAGCTAAGCTCCCAGATTGTAAAGTTTTAATGAAGCTCTAGTTTTTCTGGATATGTATCTGTATTTGAGACTTCTTGTTTAATGTAAGTAAGTTTCCTTTCATGTCTCTGTAACAACTGTGTTAGAACACTCGGGCATGGATGATCCAGTCGATGGTAGTTATGTTTTTGTGATGTAGGTTTGATCACAGTGACACTACAACCAATTTTAATCAGTTTCATGTGTTGTCTTTTCTCTCTTACACTAAACAGATCGGGCATGGATGATCCAATCGAGTTGTTGTAGCTTCATCATGATGTAGGTTTGATCACTGTGCTGTTATGAACGTGTTGCCTAAATATATTTCAGTGTTTGAAACTTTGAATCCAAGAGGATCTTTCTTTCTGAGTTTTTCCCCTCTTAGGTTGCTGGAAGACTGGATGTCCATAGCAGACGTCTTCATTTTACTCAAGTTCTTCCCCCTACTTACCTTTACTACAACATACTGACTGAAGTTAGATCAAGACCTCGTCTGGTTATGCATGTCAACCCGGTTTTCTAAGTTAAAGCGATATAATCTTGAGTCCGCTTCCATTAGACTCCCCTTAAATTCATTCATTGTGACATACAAACTGATGGGTACTGGGCTTACCTCTGTCGTAATCTAGAGGTGACTTCTAGTGCTAACAAGAGTAACAACAATAATGGCATAGGAGTAACAATAATATGGAGTAACAATAAATAAGATTTGTAGCAAGGGAGTTGTGACACTTTTTAGAGTTGCAACACGGGAGTTGCGATACTTTTCTGAGTTGCAACAACAGTGCTCGGAGTTGCAGCAAAAAATGTTGTGGCACTGTTTAGAGTTGCAACATGGGAGTTGCAACACTATTCATAGTTGCAATAGTAGTGCTCAGAGTTGCAACAACAATTCTCAGAGTTGCAACAATGCTCTAGAGTTGCATCACGAGAGTTGTGCCACTGTTCAGAGTTGCAACACACGAATTTTGGCATTGTTCAAAGTTGCAACAACAGTGCTCAAAGTTGCAACAACAGTGGTCAGAGTTGCAACAACAGAAGTTGCAACACTGTTCAAAGTTGCAGCACGAGAGTTAAGGAATTGTTCAGAGTTGCATCCGTAGTGCTTGGAGTTGTAACAACATTTCTCGGAGTTGCAACAATGTTCTAGAGTTGCAACACAAAGTTGTGGCATTGTTCAGAGTTGCAACAACAATGCTCAAAATTACAGCACGAGAGTTTTGACACTGTTCAGAGTTGTAACAAGAGTACTCGAAGTTGTAACAATGTTCCATAGTTGCAACAATAATGCTCAGAGTTGCAACACCTACTATAAGGAGTTGCAACAACTGCATGGGAGTTGTAGCAGTATGAACCAACACATTATGAAAAATACCCTATCTAGAATATCGTTAAAACAAATTAACTCAAAGATAAATACAAATATGTTTTTTCTCTAATATTTAACCATAATTCATATGAAATACTAAATAAATGCAATGGAAATCACCTTGAATCTAAATCCCACATATAAGCATAGAAAAAAAATATTAATAAGCATTAATACAAGGTTATTAGTAAGAAAGAAGGGATTAAAAGTAGGGAAAGAATATGTAAAAAGGATGACAATTCCATGGCCCAACATCTCCCCTAAACTGAATATGTTGCATGACCTCATGCAACCCACAACCAAGTTGTAAGGACTTCCATTTTTTAATGCACTTGCCAGTTATCTTAAAATATTTTCTTGTTATTTTTCCACTATCATGAACCTTCCTACAGGTTGCCATAAATGGTTTTACTGGAAGAATGTTAATGGATTTTACCTTTTATGCTTGACCATTTCCCTATGCCCGCAACAAGTTCTTTTGGAGCAACTTTTGAAATCGTTGTTGGTTGTTGTGTAACAACGTGATTTTTTCTCTTCTTTTGAGAGCCGACATTGGTTCTTGTGTAGCAATGTTGGTGTCATTCCCTTCTATATACAACATTGGTTCTTGTGTGGCAGTGCTTATGTTGTCTTGGGGATTTGTTTCTTTTGTTGCAGTGCATATTTAAAAAGTATCCTTCCAGTAATTGTAGCAAAATAATAAGTTCATCAAGTGAGTTTCAACAAGTTGTAGAAAACTTTTAAGATCATTTTCTCACAAAATACAAACTAGTTTTTGAAAAATTTTTGCAAGAAATGTTTCACCATTCCATTGATTCTCCTCACAAAAACATGGATCTACCCACATCACAGATCTCGAGAAAAAAGACAAATTGGTTGTAGATGACAGTGCTTAATTTTTCAAAATTTATGAACTGGGTTTACTTGAAACTTTGTCTATTTGTTCATCTAACCATAATGTTTCTCTCCTCCATGTTTCGTGAATACCCAGTTCACGGTTTGCAAGATATCCTTAGTTCCATTTCTGCACTTTCTTTAGGAACAAAACAAGTATATACAAAAATTCATCAACTCATCAAATTCTTTAGAAAGCAAGTCCGTGAGAAAAATAGTGACAACAATTTACATATATCCATTTTACTTGGTTTTGACTTGAATATTTCACTGTTAGTACATAAACCTTCCCCCAAACTGATTATGTGACATGTCCTCATGCGGCACTAAAAAACAAATAGATGTTTCATTTTCAATCTCAACAAACAATTGTGAAAGGATGAAATACATCTTCAATCATCAATTTGGAAAAAATGGCTTCCTTGCCTATGAAAGTGAACACAATATCAAAACTAGTTCTCTACTGAAAACTTGTTCTTAAAAATTAATAATGTCAAATAATAATCATCCATCAAGCAATGGAAAGTAAAATACCCAAGTGAGGAACATAAAATAACTGTAACATTTTAATCCATTCTCATCGTTGAACTAAAGAAATTATTGAAATCCCTTGTTCCATTTTTTAAACAATTTACTTCCCAAATCACATGAACCCTTCTACAGTGTTGTCATCAAACTATTATGTTACTAACAAAGATAAGCAATATCTTATGAGTACAAAAACCACTTTCAGAAAATACATTGGCAACAAGAAACCATGATGTTACAAATTGCATACATATCCCTTGACCAACTCTCACATTAGATATGAAAATGATAACAGAGAAGTATCGCAAAAATATGATAGATTATGCATTAATAAATCATGGAGATAAACCAAAGAACCCATACCTTTGTTTTCCACCCTTTTGTATGAAATCATATTCTTATATAGGAATGGATTCTATAGCATCTTCTTCCGCTATAGGTTCTTGTGGGGCAACACATTCCTTTTTTCCAGTAGTTTCATGGGCTTGTTCATGTCAACTCATGCTTTATCTGTTGTTGGTTCTTGTGGAGTAGAAATAATGGTTTCTTGTTCTCCTATTGTTGGTTCTTGTGTGACAACAAAAAGTGATTCTTCTTACTGTTGGTTCTTCTGTAATAATAGTAGTGTCCTTTGCAACAACAATTGTATCATTTTATCCCTTCAACAAGGTTGTGGAGGATGATTCCATGGGTCACATGGAACATGGATGATGATGGATGGAAAAGAGTGATAATGGCATGGTCATGATAGGTAAGGAAATGGAAAATGTCCCTCCCCCCCNCTCAAATTGAAGATATTTCCCACCCCCCAGGAAAGAGAAAAAAATGAGCAAGTAGGACAAAGACCTAAGTGATTTTCCAAATACAAATCCATAGAACCCGATGAATCATGATTAAATAAAAGAGAAAGAAGCATACATGTACATACCTATGGAGTCCATAATGTTTGTAGCAATATCCTGATCTGATACGGTCCACAATGATGTAAAAACTTTACAAGGAAGAGTAGTGTGGAGCTTGGAACATGTAGCACAATGTAGATCTGGAATATACTTCTAATATAGTAATGGATCCTAGAAATCATTATTCATAGAGGGACATGGAAATATTTGTTTAGAGAGAAACCTGGATGGAATCACTTCTTTCTCACTTTATTTGCAAACCTTGTCTGACAACAAGCTAGTTTTCAAACAAGATATGTCTAACTGCGCCCAAAGGGTTTTCACAGTCAGAAAATTTTATTCTAGATGAATGCCCACCAACAAGCTAGTTTTCAAGCATTCCAAGGTCTGATGTCACCTGAGATATATTTTTACCATCAAATTTATTGAGGGAAGGGATAGGATAACATGGAAATGTGGTAGGTAAGTGGACCAAGATGACTTTATTGTGTGGGTTAGGGGTGGGTGGAGCAGAAAATCATGGAAGTGATGGAGTGGTAGAGGCTGAAGTTTTGATTTAGGTGTTGTGGTTATATGAATGATATTTGGGTAAAGCTCATTGGCTTTTAGATATAACCACATAAGAAAATGAGACTTTATGAACTCCATCATGCATGTATCATCAAGCTAAGAGGAAGGAAATGTATAGGCATATCATGGTGTTGGTGAATGGGCACGATGATCATGAGATCTTCTGGAAGGATCCCTTGTTATTGATGGCATGGATAATGTAGCAATGGGGAATATGGAAATGAAACTTGACTTTTATAAATTCGGTCTTCAAAATATTTAAATCAATTATTCATGTATCTTTTTCTTCGATCCATCTGCAACATTGATGAAAAAGTTGGAGCAACACTACAACAATAAGGCAAGAGTAGCAACATCATGTAGTAATACTGTAACACAGACATGTATAATCATATAGTGGCACTGTAAAAACATCATTAAGGACAATGATAGGATAAAACATGGGTATGGATAATGTCTTGACATAATTCCCCTTCTCGCATGAAATTTTGTCTCCAAGGATCACTTGTGCATGAATTTACTCATTTAGTCTTCCCAAGACCTGCAAGAAAACAAGCACTTACCTGCAATAAAACATGAGATCATGGAAGAAGAGAGGTGTACAAAATATCTTCATCCAAGAACTATGAAAAAAACCACAAGTATTTACTTCTAAAACAAATCCAAGGAAAATTGAACGAAACAAAATTCATTTTATACCTGCTAAGGAGTGGCAGCCACATTAGACTACCTGCCAGTATTTCATTGATAACTTATTTGTTTCTCATCCAATTTGAGTGATTCAAAATACAAATGAAAATTAATTCATGGGGATACTTCCAATAGAAACGGTTTTTATAAATGTCTTAATTTGATATGCCAAGTTTTCTTAAGAACATCTTGCAAGATAGAGCTATTTTCGAATTCTCGCCTAGACCAACAGTCACTAAATGGAGTGCAAATTTTTCATTTGATGTTATATTGACTTGATTAAAATTGGATATGAAAGTAAATCCACATTTTTATGCCCATTAGAAACAGGTTTTGAATCCAAGAAGAATGGATGGGTCAAATATGCCAATGAACAACCTATAAGACACAGTTTTAATAGTGATAAATTTGGATAGACAACTAGTATTTTGGGCATAACTTTCTCATATGATATAGGAATTGTGTTATTCAAAATGAGTTGTAAAATATATTCATAGGAGAACATGCCTTAGAAACAGGTTTGAAAAATTCATCGATTAGATGTTCCAAAATTTTACTTCCTAATTTTGTTCCTGAACTGCCTACTCTACACCTGGTAACTGTTTTGGTCACATCTTTTTCGTTTGAGATTCCAATTGAATGATTCAAAATGTGTTAAAAACTAGATTTAAAGTGATAGTTTGGATATAAATAAGTTTTTAAAATGAGCCCATATGACCCCCCAAAACATAATTGTCTCGATTGTGCTTCGACGATTTTATCAAGCCAAAATGCCATAAGTGTCCAATCAAGAAGAGATTTCTCCCAAATTATGATTTGGGTATGTGTAATTTTTCATATACAAGTTTCTCTTTATGTAAGACACTTCCACAACAAAAATTTCAATTTCCTGGGTACTATAATGTGCATTATGACCTAGGCAATATATGTAACAAATGTAAATAATATACCCAAAATTGAAAGTAAAAAATGAATTAATCGTGAAATACAAAAATGTGGAAATGGGATCCTAACATAACCATCATGGGAGCTCGGTAGAGGCCACGAAGTGTCCCATTATTGAAAATATAAGTTAATGAGATAAATTCCACATTTTTTTCATGAAATTGGGATTTTTGTATGATGAGGGTTTTGAAAATTTGAATGATAAATACAACCATCAACAAATCATTCGCCAATATTCATAAGATTAAGGGGACTAAGTGTGGGTAGAGGTAATCAATGATGAAGAATCAAGGGTTGTAAAGGAGTTTAAAAATGAAAAAGGAGCATGGTTATATTGAATAAGAGGAAAACATTATGAATAGAGTAGAGGGGTGTTGAAAAGAGTGTTAGAAAAACAGGATCGTGGAGCAACAAAATAAAAAAAAATGCGGAAATAAAAAGCAGAAGATACACAATACAATAGAGACACAGATATACGTGGTTCACCCAGTGTGGGACACTACGTCCTCCAGAGAAATTTCCAGGTCCTTCCTTTCTTATTATCCAACAAATAAAGGGATACAACCTACAACAAACCCGATGTAACTTCCTCTTCTTTCTCTCACAATCTCCTATCTCAAAATACAATATTCACAATGACACATAGCTGCAATACATTTCCCTCATAAAATAGGGTTTTCTTCTAGGGAAAAAAGCCCTAACATAACTTCTACCGTCAGATCTGCGACCTTATAATGAACGGTCTAGATTTACAATGAAATTACAATATACATTTACAAGGCAATTTTTCCTTGGGGGGCTTCACCCTCGAACCTTCACTGGGGGTCCGCTTGCCCCCAAACCCCACAGAGGGGGTTACACCCCTCGTCCCTCCCTCGCGTGGAGGAGTGTACATTATTCCGGGGTGTAAAGTCTTCATGAGGTATAAACATGGCTGAAAGAAAAGACATCTGAATCAGGGAGATAATTAGGCTCCAAAACCAACAATATCCCACTTGGAGACTGATCTCAACAACTCCACCGATGTTGTATATGCTGGACTATGATCTTTCTTGGACCTAGAAAATTTCTCATCTTCATCTTCATTCTTGAAGACCAACTGAAACTGAGCAGGAACTCAATTTCTCCTTGGTTACTCCTTTTGTTAACATGTCTGCAGGATTCTGGCTAGTGTGTATCTTTTCCAATTTCAAATGTCCATCTTCCAAGACAGATCATATGAAATGCTACATGAGATGTATATGCTTAGTCTTAGAATGGAAGGCTGAGTTCTTTGCAAGATGAATGGAACTCTCACTGTCACAGTACAACCTGTTATTCTCCTTCTTCTTTCCCAATTCCTCCATAAACCTCTATAACAAAATCATTTATTTACCAGCCTTTGTAGAAACAACATACTTTGCCTCTATTGTTGAAAGTGCAACAACCTTTTGTAGTTTCAAAATCCAACTTACTGTTGTTCCACCTATAGTAAAAACACACCCTTTGGTGCTCCTCCTGCCATCTTTATCACCTGCCATATCTGAATCAACATATCCCTGTAGAAAAGTGTCTGAACCTCCAAAACATAATGCATGAGTAATAGTACCTCTCAAATACCTGAGAATACACTTTACTTCCTCGCAATGTTATTTACCTAGATTGTTCATATACCTGCTCATAATTCCCACTGCATGTGAAATATCTGGTCTTGTGCAAACCATTGCATACATCAAGCTGCCAACTGCTGATGAATAAGGTACCTTGGACATGTATTTTATGTCCTCCTGTGTCTTGGGAAACATTTCCTTAGTTAATTTGAAATGGTTGGCCAAAGGTGTACTAACTGGTTTTGCATTCTGCATTCTAAACCTCTCCAACACCTTCTCTATGTACTCACCCTGAGACAATGTCAATTTGCAATTTTTCCTATCTCTTGTTATTCTCATACCAAGGATTTTCTTTGCATCACCCAAATCCTTCATCGCAAATGATTTAGCTAATTTCTTCTTGAGCACATTTATATCCTGCATATTAGACCCTGCAAAAAGCATGTTATCTACACACAATAGAAAGATAATGTAACTTCCATTTTCTATCTTTTTAAAATAAACACAGTGATCAGAATGACATCTACTATAACCCTGTTTTGTCATAAACCTGTCAAACCTCAAATACCACTTCCTTAGATATTTCTTTAGGCCATACAAGTTCTTCTTCAACTTGCATACCAAATTCCCCTTCCCTTTGACCTCATACCCATGTGGCTACTGCATATAAATCTCTTCTCCAAATCCCCATGGAGAAAAGTTGTTTTTACATCTACCTGTTCAAGATGCAAATATTCTACTACCACAAGACTTAAAATAATCCTAATTGAATTCATTTTAACAACATGAGAAAATATCTCATCAAAATCTATACCTTTATTTTGTGCAAACCCCTTTACAACAAGTCTATCCTTCTACCGCTTTTTTCCTCTATCTTCTCCCTTCAATGTGTAAACCCATTTATTTTGTAATGTTTTTTTTTCCTGCATGAAACTGAACCAAATCTGAAGTCTGGTTATTACCAGGGATTCCATTTCCTCTTTCATTCCTTGCTCCCACTTCTTTTTGGTGTCTAACTACATTGCCTCTTCATAACATTTTGGTTCACCAGAATCAATCAACAATAAATAATACAATGAAGGAGAGTATCCTTTAGGGAGTCTACTTAACTTGGTAGATCTTCTAACAACACCTGCAGGAGTTTGAGGTACCTACTGATCCTGTTGTTGTACATTTTGATTTTCTAGTACCTTTGGAGTTTCTTTTCTAGTGATCTCATCAAGCACTATGTGTTCTGGTTTTTCTTTTTCCTATTTCTTTCCCTGCAACTGATCTTTGTACATGGCCATCTCATTGAATATGACATCTCTACTCCTAATGATTTTGTTATTTTCATAATCCCATAATCGATAACCAAAATCATTAACATTGTATTCAATAAAGGTACACTTCTTGGATTTTTCCTCAATCTTTGTTCTATTCTCTTTATGAATATGGACAAATGATTCACAACCGAAATCCTTCAAAAAAGAATAGTTTACCTTTTTTCCTATCCATGACTCCTCTGGAATTCTACCATCCAAAGAGTTTGAAGGTCCTCTTTTTATTAAGTAAACAACAGTATCTACAACATCTTCCCAGAACTGTAAGGTAAAACCAACATGCAATCTCATACTCCTTGCACACTCCATGATTGTCCTATTCATCCTTTTTGACACACCATTTTCTTGTGGTGTTCCTGGAACTATCTTCTCTCTACAAATCCCATGGTATGAACAATAATAATCAAACTCCTTGATACAATATTCACCTCCAGTGTCTGATCTGAGACACTTTAACTTTTTTCTTGTCTCATTCTCAACCAAAGCTTTCCATTTCTTAAAAGTATCAAAAACATCAGATTTTTGTCGAATGCAAGAAACCTAAGTTTTTCTAGTTGCATCATCAATAAAATTAACATAATAATGAGAGCCACCAAGATATGATACCTGAGTTGGTCCCCATACATATGTATGCACAAGCTCTAACCTTTCACTCTTCTTTTCTTTTTCGACTCTAAGAAATATGACTCTTTTTTTTTTCCATAAACACAATGCTCACAGAAATCCAAATCAATTTGTTTAAGATTTGGAAAAAAATTTCTTTTGTGAAGTATCTACACCCCCTTCTCACTCATGTGTCCAAGCCTATGATGCCACATGTTGTATCCACTCCTGTAGAAGCTAAAGATATAGAAGAGTTAGTATTACCAGTACATAAATACAATGTACCTACCTTCTCTTCTTTTTCTATCATCAATGATCATTTTGTGACCTTCCACACCTTATCCGTAACTATGGATATACAACCTTCACTTGCCAACTGCCCTATTGAAATTATATTTTTCCTTAGATATGGAACATGTCTTACCTCTTTCAACAACCATTGATTTCCATTGCTTTGATTTATTTTTACCTTTCCCATTCCAACAATTTTGCATGGTGCGTCATCACCCAAATGAGCCTGTCCAAAATCACCTTGAACATAATCTATAAAAGGTTTCCTATGGGGTGTGGCATGAAATGAAGCCCCTGAATTTACTACCCAAGACTCAGAAATATTATCTACAGAATGAATCAAATCATTTTGTAACACATCACCTACTACATTTGCTTCCTGATTTTTCTCTTGCTGTCCATCTCTTTGTTTCTTTGGAGCTCTGCAGTCTTTCTTCAGATGTCCTTTCTTCCCACAATTCCAACTCTCTATCTTTGCAAATCTATATTTGGATCTAGCCTTCCTATAATTCCCGCGGTTCCTTGAGCCCTTTCCTCTATCCTTTTGTATTCCTTTTTTCTCCATGTTCAATGCATTACCTGATGTCTCACCTGTGCTTTTACGTCGCATTTCCTCACTAGGGATAACACCAAGAACATCATCAAATTTTAAATTATTTGAACCAGAGAGAGAGAGAGTTACTTACAAACATGACCAAGTCATTCCATCTTTATGGCAATGAGAACATGATTAGAAGAGCCCTGACCTCATCATCAAAGTCCACTTTTACAAAACTTAGTTGATTAGTAACCATATTAAATTAATTTAAATGATCTGTAACATACCCACCTTCTGACATCTTCAAATTAAATAATCTCTTCATTAGAAATACCTTATTGGACATCGAGAGTTTTTCATATAGTTTATCTAATGCATCCATCAACTCCTTTGTTGTCTTTTCTTTCGAAATATTGAAAGCCATCGATGCTGCCAGGCTCAACCATATCGTTCCTAGTGCCCTTCTGTCAAGAACCTCCCATTCTTCATCCTTCATGGCCGATGGCTTCTCTGCTATTCCACCCAATGGTAGGAATAGATCCTTCTTATATAAATAATCTTCCATATACATCTTCCATAACTGGTAGTTTCGGCTGTTAAATTTCTCGACCCTAAACTTTCCATCTTCCGCCATTGCTCCCACTCGAACCAAGAACCCTCTTTTCCTGCAAGTTACCTTTTGCTCTAGTACTAGTTGTCAGAAAAACATGATCACAGAGCAATAAAATAAAACAAATACAGAAATAAAACACAAAAGATACACAATACAATAGAGACACAGATATACGTGGTTCACCCAGTGTGGGCTATGTATACCAGAGAAATTTCCAGGTCCTTGCTTTATTATTATCCAACAAATGAAGGGATACAACCTACAACAAACCCGTTGTAACTTCCTCTTCTTTCTCTCATAGTATCCTATCTCAGAATACAATATTCACAATCATACATAGCCTCAATAAATTTCCCTCATAAAAGAGGGTTTCCTTCTAGGGAAAAAAACCCTAACATAAACTCTACCGTAAGATCTGGGACCTTATAATGAATGGTCCAGATTTACAATTAAACTAGAATATACATTTACAATGAAAATTTTCCTTCTAGGTCTTTTCCGTCAGGGGACCGCTTGCCCTTGGACCCCCCAACCAGGGGGATGGACCCCACAGAGGGGGTAACTCCCTTCTACACTCCCCCACATGGAGGAGTGTGTTAGCACTCTATAATTACTAGAGGTTGTCAAGCATAGAAGAAATCGACAGAGGTAAATTACCAAAACAACTTATGAAAATGGGATCTAGCCCTACCAGTTTAAGAGAGGGATCTCTCTATTTGATTTAGATTTGTTTAGGTTTTAGATATTAGGCTAGTTAAGAAGATCTGAGTTTGTTTGTTTGTTTATAAAAGTTGGTTGACGAATTGCATTAAACTTCCATTGGGATATGGGGTCTGCATTAAAGATTAGAATCAGAAGCAAATTTTATGAGGTTCCTTCAGAGGGAAAGGTAGTGAAACCATTGGATCTATTAAGATTAAATGAGGTTGAAAAGACAGAAAAGGATGTGATAGTCCATTGAGCAAAGAAGAAATCAATAATTTCTTTACTTAACTTGAGATGAAGAACACATATATCATCAAAAGACCAAAAACAGAGTGCACCAAACAAATTATATCCATTAACTTCCTTTTAATGATTAGAAAATGAAAACATAATGATCACATAGAAAAGTAAAACATTTAACAGAGAAAGATAAACATCATCAATCGATCAAATGCAAGGATCCCGTGAATAGCCTTTTTATTACTGGTCGATCCTTTTGAAAAGATTACACAAATATCTCCTTGGGCGTAAAAATCAACCTTGATTACTTCGAAGTGATAAATATTTATACAATAGTTACATATGATCCTATCATTAATGACTAGGATATTGTGGAGAAAAAATATAACTAACTAGATTGCAAATTACAAAATAATAGGAATGTTGTTAATCTATTTGAATCCTTGGTGCTGATTCTGGGGGAAGTAGTTGATGATTCATCCCTTTGACTTGACTGTCTTTTTTATGCTGGCTCAAAAATGCACATCACCTTTATTCAAGTAAAGAGCACTTGTCTTCCCATCTCTTTTGACCAGGTATGGAAACCTTGAGTAACTTTCTGTATATTTCGTCCATCTCAATGTACTTGGAAAAAGTAGGCTTTGTAATAAAAATATACTTTATCTCATGTTGGATGCTCAGGTCCAATTGTAATGTTTCTAAGAAAGACTTTCCAGTAATGATTCCTTGTATACCGGCAAATTTAGAACCATCCTTTTCCACTGTGTTGATCTTCTACTTGTAGTCTGATAGAGTGATGAGCTTGTCATTATCACTAGTAATCCAGGAAGTCCCTTCTTGTGCAATGTATCAACCTTTCTGAAAAATCTCTGCACTCCAATGTCCATCATCTAGGATTTCTCCTCTAGCTGAAGCATTAATCCTTTCTTGGTTAAGACCTTATTGACCTCAAGAATGGTCTTCATCTTGTCTTCAATTTCCAATGCCTCTAACTCCTGGTTGGTCTTAGAGTTTAGGAACTTGATGTGATTGGTGGCCCCTATAGGCTTCTCCCCCAATTTTTCCCTTATATTTCCAATTGCTTCTCTAGCCTTTTGCATCAATTCATGTTGTTCAAAAACAATTTGTATGAATGTCCATATCTCTTCCATGGAATTGTTGATATCCATCTAGATGTTTTCCTTGGCCTCACACAAAGTTTTAGCCATGTCAGTCTCCTTCTGCATATTTTGTAATTCTTGATTGAGTCTTTGTTATTTATGCATTTCTATGTTATAGCTCGCCTGGAACATGGACTTCGGGTTCTGGAGGATTTTCAACTCTTCTTTCAACTTTTTGATTTCTTCCCCTTCCAGTGACATATCCTCCATAGACTTTACCAGCTTCTCAGAAGCATCTGGAACTTTCACTGGGATGGCTGATGAAATCTCTGTTATTGTGGTTGTTGTTGTTGTGCTAACTCCTGTGAGAGGAACTTCATCCAGTGGGATAATGACCATCTTCACACTCTGTTATTTCTCTTTAACCAACTTGTCTAACTCAACTTCCATCTCCTTTATCTGTGCATTTTGCTCCATTATTAATTTTAGCATCTCCTCCTTGTGTCCTTCACTTTTAGCCATTTCTTTTTCTTGTGAATCTTCAATAGCTGGAAGTTTGAATTGTTTTCTCAGAGATGCTATGTCATCATTTTTCTTCTTCAATAGTTCCTCAGCTGCCTTGAATTAGAAGGGTCATAACCAATCTTTTGCACTAACTCCTCTAGGGATTTGATTTTATTATCTTTGGCCAATGATGATATCTTTTCCAGTTTCAGTTGGGATTGGACATTGTTCAAAGATACCTGCAACTTTGAGGATGTTAGTGAAGTGTTTGTTAGAGTGTAGAAAATCATCTCCCATGTTTTCCTATGCATGTCCATTTGGTCTATTGGATGAATCTCTTTCACATAAAACTCAAAAGATTATTTCTTGTAATTAGAAGTTGTCTTGGGATGAGGGACCTATGCTTCTAAGAATTCCATATGTATCCTTCCCTTCTCAGTGTCAAATGCAGATAGTAATCTGTGTTAGTTTGTAGATGTTTGTTTCCAAAACTGGGCATATGTGCTGCTATTCAGAAGTTCATTCTTCTACTTGATCATTTTGTATTTATAAAAAATTCTTGATCCTGTTGGTTCCTGGGAGGACTCATCTGATAGTGTAGTGTCTGATTTCTTCTTGGATGAGGATGTGGACACTATATGTTGGATTCCTGAGAAAACTAATGAATGTGGTCCCTCCATAACTATAGTGGACTATGTTTCTCCTTCTCTAAACATGTCTGGTGTGTGGCTAGTCTTAGTCCTTTTCCTGTAAACTTGGAAGTCCTCAACTGAAACCTCTATGATTGAAGGCAAAAATTCTTTCCTGGATCTCTTTTTTTCTTGTACTTGAGGAGTACTAGTATGAGAGGCAGTGACAATGGGGGGTTCTTCTTCAGTTTCCAGTAATGTATTTTCCTGCCAGTCTGTCTTATTCATAAAATTTTCTATCTCAATATTTGGCACATGGCCATAAGGAGAAGTCTTCTGTTTGAGCCTGATTTTTGATATGATGCCAAAGGGGTCATAATTCCACAGAAAACTCAGACTGAAATTCATTTCTTTCAAGAGATTTTTGGCCTCTTCTCTTGCAACTCTGTTGTTACACATGAAAGAACCAATTTGGCTTTTGATCCTGAGTTGTTTCTTCTTCTTGAATGATACAAAGTGGATGTCATCATAGTTTATCATCAGCTTGATGCAAATATTTTGACAGGGAGGTACTTTGGTAGTTTGTATGGTGGCAATTCACACCCATAAAATCTGATCTCAATATGGTTCTGGTAAAGATACCAGTCTCCTGTTTTGGCTAAGTCTGATAGGTGAAGAATTCTCTGGACCTCCTCATTTATCCTTGGTTCTATTCTACTACCGAGCATGCATACCACTGGATGGTAAAAATGATCGATGAAGTGTTTGAAGATGAACTCAGAGGAGTTCTTCCTCACTAGTGATGTCCAAGAAGTCATTGATTGAGGGTTCCCATTTTGATCCAATTTTTGGAGGGCACGAGAGAATATATCTGGCTGGAAGAAAAGGAACATGTACACCAGCACCGAGGAGTACTTGAACATTCCCTCTGTTGAGAACTTGAAGAGATATTCATGCATATTGTCATCCAAATTCTGACTTAAATTGAGCTGAGTTGTAGCTTTCTCTTCTGTGGAGAAAATGGACAGAAAACTAATTATGGTTTCATCTACCCATTCATCAGAATAATATCCTAATAGGCAACAAAGGGTGGAAATGATTTGGTTGGCTCTGACTGAGAAAATGGAAGAAGGATAGGGAGGGTTCTTTTTAGGCAACTGCGCATCTTCTGGGAGGAAGATTTCGAATATTTGGGCTCTCTGAGGGAAAGAGAGCTTCTGATAGAGGCCGTTCAGGATTTCAAAGGAGAAAGGGCTAGCATAATCGATTATGGGGATATGTATCATCTAGTTTATCTATTCAGGGGTAATAGTGAACAAAGTTTCACTAGACGAAGACACGATGGCCCTTTGGCCGGGAAGGTAAAGGGCTTGACACTTAAGGTTGAACTCAGGGAAAGGATAGGTCTGGGGAAACATTTACAAAGGTAGATTAGACTCCCAGAGTCCGATCTCGTCACTCTGGTCTAAGAAAATATCTTTTAGCCAGAAGTGTAATTCAAAGAAATTGATTTCACACTTCGGATTTGCAACTCGGTAATCTTTATTAGCTAGGGGGGCGTGGTCTAGGTCGATGGGAGGAGGGAGAAATATGTTTTCTTCCATTTCAACAGATTTGGATTTGGGTGCCATAATTAATCAGAGATCTAAAGATGGAAAAAGTTATTGTATGTAATTACCCGGCTTAATGGTGCTTGTCAATGGTGTGCCTGGTGGCAGTTAGATTGAAAACAGGAAACAAATGTGTCGACTGTGTCTGTATCAATGAACAATGTGGTAATCAAGAAGAAACATAGTTAAACAGTTTAGGGGGAGTATCCGTTATGGCGCGGGTGGTGATTTGGATGAGTAATGGTCATGGGGGATGGAATTGATTGGCCAACGGGTAGATTAGTGTGATGTGGATGGCATTAATTGGCAAATGGGTAGATGAGTGTGACGGGTGACAGGGTAGTGGGGTATTGTGGCAGAGTGAGGTGGGTTGTATTGGATTAGCGGTTAGGCGGTTTCCCTAGAGGGGGGGTGGGTGGTAAGAAGGATTGAGTGGGGGGGTCCGGTAAGATATGGAGTTGACACGTTATGGGGGACCCGCATTGAGGAAACTTCTCTCCCAGACACCCCCCCACCCCCCCCACCGTTAAAGGAAGAAAGGTTTGGGGGGGTCTGAAATCCACTGTTGGCCATTGATTTGGGCATGCCTTGATCAACCACTGAGATATGTGCTCCTTTTAATCGCAACACGACAAAAGGTCTAATCCCACTAGCACTTAGGATAAAAAAAAAAATTGGGTAGCGCTAGCTCCCCTTTCTTTATTTTTTTCACAAAGGGGTCAAAAACACATCAAATTAACTCAAATAAAATACATTTAATCAATCTTTTGCAAATATTATTGAAATGAAACAAATCTAACCAAATTCCTAGCCTAATAGATTAACACATTAATCTATCTTAGACTGTTGGATTAATAATTACTCTAACCTAATACATTTGGCCAAGATTACACTGTTTGGCCAAATTTATTCACTAACCTATCTAATTTGGCCAAGATTAGACTGTTTGGACAAATTTATTCACTAACCTATCAACATAAATTTAAAGAGTTTGATCATGGTTAGACAGTATGAATCAAACCAAGTTTATTTCATGGGGTTTTATCTTTTTATCTTTTTTCTATTTTTATACCCTCTTTTGATTTTTTATTCTTTTTTTTATTATTATTCTTTTTCTTTTTATTTTCTCATTGTAAATGATTTGCAGAATAAAATATTATTTACAATACAATACAACTAGAAGAAGAGATTTTAATCACTAGGTGATCCTATGGAACATAGGGTTATAATAGTGGCTCCACTTGGGGATGGTGCTCTCCTTGTGAGGTGCCAAGAACCAGCTACCTGTTTCCTTGAATCTTCTTCTCCAGTGCTTTCCTGCATCCTGATTTGCTTTATTCTAACTATAAATATGGTGATTCTGATCACTGGCATAGGGCCTTCTCTTCGGGCTTCAACCACTTGATCAAAAACACCCACACCTGACATAAAAGTAAAAATGGTTTGTACAATGAGATGAGAGAGAAGAGATATTCATTCTGGTGGAACATAATGTTTGAGCATTTTTCCATTGATAGGTCCTCCTGGCAGATCTACTCCATCCATGTCCTTGATTAAAAACACATTGTTTCCTTTGTAAGTTTGGATTATGAAAGGGCCTTTCCATAAATTGTTAAACTTTCCATGTTTTCCCTTGTCTTCATTTCTCGAATCCTATTTCAGTAATACATCACCCAGTTTGAAATCATCATCCTTGGTTCTTCTGTTATAGATTTTCTTGATGCTCTCTTGAATCACCTGGGTTTGGTTATAAACCTCCTCTCTGGACTGTTGCATATGTATCACCTGATTGATCCTTCTTGTAATAGATTCATAACAAGAACACCTAGAGAGGTGGGAAAAACAACATCCGTTCCATACACCAACTGATATGGAGACATACCAATTGACCTTTTTGTAGTTATCCTATCTGCCCAAAGTGCATGCACCAACTTGTTGTGCCATGACTTCTTATTTTCCTACAACATATTCTTGATGATATTGAACAAACTCTTATTATAATACTCTATCAATCCATTTCCCTGAGGGTAATAGGCTGTAGAGTGTCCTAAAGTGATCTGATACTTACTGCAAAATTCTATCTTCTTTTTTTATTTGAAATTTATTGCATTATCAGTGATAATCTTCCCGGGGCATCCAAATCGAGAGAGAATGTTAGTTTCCAAGAATTTAATAATCACAGTTCCAGTGGCTTGCTTGGAGGGTACAACTTCAATTCACTTGGTGAATTAGTCAGTAGCTGTGAGGATCCACTTGTGCTGGCCTGATGAAGGTGGGTGAATCTCTCCAATAAAATCCAAACCCCATTGCTGAAATGGAGCTTCGACCGAAATAGGCTTCAAGGGTAAAGGAAAAGGTTTTTTTTTCCTTCAAAGATATGGCATTTGTGATAGGACGTTACCTTTTTGTGGACATCTGTAAACAAGGTTGGCCAGTAAAAACCAGCTCTAAGAATTTTTTTAGCAGTAGTCTTCCAGTTTAAATGTCCACCACAATCTCCTTCATGGAACTCCTGCAAAGCTTTGTCAACTTCATATTTCAATAAACAATTCAGCAAAATGCCTCCAACATCTTTCAAGTAAATATTTCCATTCAGAATGCAATATTTCAAAGATTTAAGTTTTAAGAATCTAGCTTTAGTCTTTTTCAAACCAGGAGGAGCGTGTAAATGATGTAAGACAAAGATAAGGTCTACGTACCATGGAGAATTTGAGAATACCTCTTTGACATGTGGAGTCACCTGCTCTCCTTGTTCATCAACTGCAACTAGAAATTTTATAGCTAAAGAATGAAATTTTGATTCAGCCATCAGTTTGGTTAACCCTTGACCCTTGATCATATTGGTTGGTTTAATTTCTATATCATACTCAAGGATCACAACTGTTATCACTGAAATTTCATCTACACATGGCGACAAGAACTCCACATCATCAAAACAGCAATGAAGTCATTCATGGCACTGAATTAAGTTCACAGCATTCCAGAAGGGTCAAAAACTATACCAAGTAACCAAAAATTGAAGGGCTCTATACAGCAGCTTGATGCGCGCATATGCGCGGGACAAAAACGTGTTATCAGCGCATGCGCGCTCCGACGCGCGCCTGTCAACACAAAAACCTGCGCATTTGCTAATACGGCGCATTAATTGCATAAGTCGGCCTCCCGACCGCCTATGGACCAGCCCCTGAGATGATTTGACCCTTGAATCAGGGTCGGCTCTGCAAATTCGGTGAATTAAATGACCTAAGTGAACCGTAAACAGGTCCGTGTTCACACCGGAAGTTGGTTACGTGACCGCCTAGAAAAATGCTATAAATAGCCGTGAAGACTCACTGTTTCAGCAGAGATTTCAAAGCATTGTTACGCTGTCCAGATGATTCAGAGCTCAACCTTTGACCAACAATTCATCAGCAGTGTAATTCAGAGTTCTTTCACCACTCAGTTCAGTTCTGTTCATTTTGTAAGGAAAGCATTGTGTTGAGGGCCCCGAAGGACCTTCCGCTGGAGGGAGAGGGAACCCCTATCTCTGTCTTCACCGTGTGCTCTGGTTTCACTAATAGATCAAGCCTGGAACCATTGATGACTCCCTTGTCTTATGTTTGATGTTTTTGTTTATTTTCGAATTGTTATTTGCTTTCAGCTGTTAGTTAGATTGTATGTAGTTTTGTTTTCTGTTAACCCCTTTTGCTCCACAGCATCCTGTTCTGCCTTGCCAAGCCCAACAGGGCATGCTAGTGCTCCCATTTTTTCTCACCCGACGATGATTCGAGCACGAACAGACTGACGACTCCACTGGGGAGTTTAGGTATCAAATCCTCCCTCAATTGGGTTTAATTCGCTTTCCTTTGTGTTTTATTAACTTGCAGGGACTCAAACCGGCTTTCGCCGACCTGTTAACCGGCTGATTCATAGCAGAATCGAGAGGACCGGTGTTTTTTCTCAAACGCGCGGGTATTGCAACCCACAGACACACGCATGCGCTCTGGTTTTTTGATACAGTCCGTGCGCACACGCGCACCTGTCCATGCTAACAACCGCGCATTTGAATAAAATTTTTCATTGTAAGGTTTTGATGTGGGGAAAGTCAGTTTCCTTTTCAAAAATGATGTATGCATGCTCTAAATATTGCACCACTTAGACCCCTCAACTTATAAAGGGGATAATCTAGCAAACATAGGCACTTAGGTGGATACAAATCATTTTTCCCTTATTTGCTTTTCGCCACGTGGATGGCTCATTTTGCTTTATAATCTAAGTGGAACATCAAATCACATATAAACTCACATTCGGGACTAGAAGTTGCAAGTAGCAATCTTGAGTATGCTCTTCTCTCGCGCCATCAAGCGACCTTGAGAATCAGAAAAAGATTGTGAAAACGATCTCATCTCCCTTTAAACAATTTTTTTTTTTCAAAACTTTTAGGAGAGGACAACGGCTCTTTCGAGAGCCCTCTTAGTTTCATTTTTCAAACGCATTCTTGTAATGGGCCCATACATGCCCACATGTCAACAAAGCTAGAATAGTGTTTGAATTTCTTCTTTCTTAGATCCGAAAACTAGGAGAGTTTAAAAGTTTGTAACGGGCCCACACATGCTCACATGTTCAAATCTAGGATAGTTTCATGCTTTTTCTAGATTAACTCACACATAGGGAGTTAAAGGATAGTAACGGACCACAATGTCCACATGCTAGTTTCCTAGGGCTTTTAAAATTCCGCAAGGTTGTACCAATGGCATCT
>ML780441.1:339531-359357 GCA_009831015.1 Picea engelmannii | reverse complement strand
GATTTGACCCTCGAATCAGGGTCGGCTCTGCAAATTCGGCGAATTAAATGACCTAAGTGAACCCTAAACAGGTCCGTGTTCACACCGGAAGTTGGTTACGTGACCGCCTGGAAAAATGCTATAAATAGCCATGAAGACTCACTATTTCAGCATAGAATTCAAAGCATTGTTACGCTATCTAGATGATTCAGAGCTCAGCCTTTGACCAACAATTCATTAGCAGTGTAATTCAGAGTTCTTTCACCACTCAGTTCAGTTCTGTTCATTTTGTAAGGAAAGCATTGTGTTGAGGGCCCCGAAGGACCTTCCGCTGGAGGGAGAGGGAACTCCTATCTCTGTCTTCAGCATGTGCTCTGGTTTCGCTAATAGATCAAGCCTGGAACCATTGATGACTCCCTTGTCTTATGTTTGATGTTTTTGTTTATTTTCGAATTGTTATTTGCTTTCAGCTGTTAGTTAGATTGTATGTAGTTTTGTTTTCTGTTAACCCCTTTTGCTCCACAACATCCTGTTCTGCCTTGACAAGCCCAACAGGGCATGCTAGTGCTCCCATTTTTGCTCACCCGGTGATGATTCGAGCACGAACAACAAAAATCCATTTCCCTCTTCTACCGTCTGGGTTATCTTGAGTCAAAATATCTTTCACCACTGCATTAGGAACATAAGCAATGATATGTGAATGGAGAATGTATACTCTGAAATCCTTAATTGCTTTTACCAAGGAAAAATCCTATTTCTCCATGATGTTGTAGTTCAATGCAACATATATGAGTGATTTTCTGAAAAATGCTATAGGTTGTTCATAACCTTCATTGTTTTTCTGCAAGAGGACTACTGCAATGGTATGTTCATAAGCAAAAGAGAAAAAGTAGAAATCTTTGGTATAATCAGGACTGATTAGGACAGGGGCTTGTGTCAATGCCTGTTTCACTTGATCAAAGGACTGCTTATCTTTTGTGTTCCATTTTACTTTTGTATCTTTTTTAAGCATGTTTGTATTGTTTCTTAGGAGTTCTGCTAAATTATGGATAATTCTTCTCAGAAAGTTTATTTTCCCTATGAATGATTTCAATTCCTTAATGTTTCTTGGATGGTCTATCTTCTGGATGCATTCAATCTTGCTAGGGTCTATTTTGATTCCATATTTATATAGAATGTGTCCCAACAATTTTCCCTCTTCTAAACCAAACAAAGTTTTCTTGGGATTTAATGAGATTCTGAATTTTCTGCACTTATCAAAAACATTCCTAAGGTGTTGTAAATGTTCTTCATCTGTTTTTGAATAGACAGTTACATCATCCAAGTATATGACAATAAATCTCCGTAGTTCATCCACAAAAGCAATGTCCATTACTCTTTGAAATATGGCACCAACATTCATTAAACCAAAGGGCATTTTCACATACATGAAAGTGCCACAAGGTGTAGTGAACGTTGTCTTCTCTTGGTCATCGGGGTGGACAAGGACTTGGTTATAGCCAGAAAAACCGTATAATAATGATATTCTACTAGATCCAACTACCTTTTGTAAGATATGATCCATTTTTGGTAGAGGATAGTTGTCTTTAAGTGAGACTTTGTTGAGGTTCCTGAAATCAATGCATAGCTTGACTTCTCCACTCTTCTTTCTGGTAGGAACTAGATTTGACACCCATTTTGAAAATCTCAAGTGAACTATTATTTTAGCATCATACATTTTATTTATTTCTTTTTCTATTAGAGGCATTAACTTAGGATTAATCCTTATGAGTTTCTGTTTAAAGGGATTATGATTTTCTTGTATGGGAATTTTATGTTGTATGATACTAGTGTCATAAGATTTTAAATCCTCATAGCTCCAAGCAAAGACATCTACAAATTCCTTGAACAATTCAATATATTTCCGTTTTTGCTCAGGAGGTAAAGAGTTGGATAATTTAATCATTTTTTGTTATTCATCTATTCCTATTCCTCAACATCTTTTCTAGTATGTTCATTTTTTGTTTTTTTAGCTACATCATTGAAGTCAAACAATTCTTTTAAAGGAACCAACCCTCTATTTAAAATATTATTCTTCAATTGCAAAATATATGGGTTTTCATATTTTTCATTTATTTCTTCTGAATCTAGTTTATTTACAGTATCATTATCACTATATACATCAATGTTTGCACATTCAAATTCATTTTTGGACTGCAGGAAATCATCAATCTGTTCATCATTACCAAACACTTGCAAGTACCTGATATTGTCTAGGACAATAGGTCTGCATTTCACCTCTACTATGTATTGGCGATTTGGATGGAAAGGTATTTTACAAGTGGATGCTGAAGTAGCCAGTCCATCTGCAAGGATGTTTTGGCCTCTAGGAATCACCTGCAAGTCATATTCATTAAAACATTGTAAAATATCCAAAACAACATTCCTATAGGCCATCAACCTTGGATGTTTGGAAGAATACTCACTTTTGATCTGTTTAATGATAAGTTCATAATAACCTCTTACTGAAATTCTTCTGGCACCGATATTTTTCAACAATTTTAGGCCAAGTATCAATGCTTCATACTCATCTATAGTATTGGTGCATTGGAAATTTAATTTATAAGAATGGATTTATGAAAGTCTTTCTTTTGGATTATGTACCCACACCCCAGCTCCAGATCCTTCTTTACTGACAACTCCATTGAAATCTAAACTCCAGAGAGGTTTTGCTGGTTCATCAGTTGGTATTGTCACTATTTTATCTTCCTCAGGGGTTGCTTTACTTTCCTCCAGGTTATACACATCATCTTCCAATTGTGAAATTTGGCTACCCATGTCACCATCATTATATAAAATGAAGGAGTCCAGATTAGAATCAACATAGTATAAAGGATAGTTATGTGGTTTCTCTTGACTGCTGACCATGTATTTCATCAGAGTCTCTATGTACAATCTTCTATGTTGACCAAATACATGAATGGTGGCATAAGACATGTCCAACTGTAAGGTTCTCTTTAACTTGATACCCCATGATCGAGATAATAACATGCCATATTTTGGAGGAATATCTGCAACAACAATATCCATTAACATGCTTTTGGATGGGATTTGTGCTAAGGTAATACACAAGTCTTTGATTAGACCTATGCACTTAACTTTTCTTGAGTCAAAGGAGTATAATTCCTTGTAAGACCTAGTGATATCAAGACCTAATCCATCACAGCCTTGGGCATAAGATTGTGAGAAGTGCCATAATATAGCATGGCATTATGTAATGTCTTATCATGAATATTTAAACTGATGTAAAAAGGAGGAACATAACCATTGTCAGTTTTTCCCTCAACCTTAGGACCAAACAAAAACTCTGGCTGATCATCAACAACATTGATAGTGCCTGTAGTGTACCCTTTTTCACTACCGAGGCTTTCAAACCTCTTCTAACCAATCTGTACATGGAATTTTACATAATTCATACAGACATTATAAGCACATGCATTTAAAAAATTAAACACACTTAAATCTCATAGTAAAATATATAAGTTACTACTACAATTAAACAAACCATAGCATTCAACAGTATTTCATTTACACAGCGGAAAACATGATACATAAACATCTCAGTCATGCAAAACATGATCAAAGAATAATTCAGATACTTATCTTTTAACAGTTGTAGAAATCACCAACCAAATGAAGGCCTTCCACGAACCTCCCAGTCGTAGACCGCACTGCTCCTCAACTCAACAGTGGGTCACCCCCGAGCTGGGACTGAGCTCCACCCCAGGGCAAGGAATCCAGACTCAGGCTGAGGTTACATGGAATTCAGTCATATACAAACACCAGGAAGAACGCTCTCCAAAAATCTCCCACGCTCACTGCCCACAAACCCTCATTCCCCACATGCCTGTTCCACCCCAAGAGAGTGCACCTTCTCTGTCACCTGGACAGTCCTTTGGCTGCCAGTCTCCCTTACCTTGGGTTACAGGAACAGACCGGATCAGAAGTCTCCAGGTTTTGTGGCAGCTACAGGGTTCCTTCCAAAAGCTCTCTCCTTCCTCTGCACACTCTCTCACCTGGATAGAGTCGCTCACAGGCCAACAAGCCTCACGCAGTCCAGTACTGCGTGGTCACAACAACCCATGGGAAAAACCAGACAAAGGCTTCCCAAACCGGTTCAGCAGTCACAGGATGGTCTCATGGTCGTGATTTCGGAACAGGGACTCCACGCACAGGCTAGCTCAGCTTTCCCAAATAACAAAGATTCTTCCACTCGAATTCAGCACAAGCTTCCCGTTCAGGGAATGCGCACACGGGTTTTCTCAGAGACATACACAGACTCCAGAACTCTGGACAGGGATGTACACGGATTCCTCAGGACAAACACAAGCTTTCTTTTCTGTATCGGAATTACACCTGGGTCTCTTGTAGACTAGCTTCCCTTGATCACCCTCTGGACAGACGGATCGAATGGATGAGAACCCCCTCACAACTTACTTCGTATGTTTTATTTGCATGCACCAGGGTTGACACTTGTCACACTGGGAACTTCATGCGTTCCATCCGCATGCCTTCCTCCCACCACTTGGGAATCACGTGTCCTTCCAAAAGGACTTAGGATAAAAGCATATGATGCACATATATTTTTGAAACAATAATAAAATATTATTTCCAGGTTTAAGCCCCTAGGCTTAGCCCCTAGGCTCATCTCTCAGCCCCTTTCCACCTTCCAGCCCCTAGTTCCTTGCCCACTCTGTGGACGCTAAGTCGCCCTTCACTCATTCATCGTGGTCGGTCTGCACCTGGCGGTGTTTATATTTTATTGATTGTTCAGCATACATACAAGTACAACAGCAGGCTCCTGGCCTTCAAACACTTAGGCTTCCTGGCCTAACAAACACATAAGCCTTCCAGCTTATACAAAACTTGGCTCACCATCCTATAGAAAACATTTACAATTCTTTGCATATATCATGATCTATAATGGGGCTCGACCTTGGGGACACTACAATCCCCCTCCCCTTATTTTTGCACTATCCTCAGTGCGGCTTACACTGCCTCTGTGTGTCCTTCAAAATTTTCAAAAAGATGCGGGTACTCTGCCCGCATAACTTCTCCATGCTCCCATGTCGCGTCTTCAGGACCGTACCAGGTCCACTGGACCTTTACAATCTCTATAGCTCGATTCCGGAGCTTCTTGATTTTCCTGTCCAATATGTGCACATGATGCACTTGGAGGACACCTTCTAGTTCCACCTGAATCACAGTCCAATCGATAACATGATTAGCATCAGGTACATATTTCTTAAGCAGTGAAACATGAAACACATTATGTACAGTCATAGATGCAGGTAATGCAAGCATGTATGCAACTGGCCCAATCCTTTCCAGGATCTCAAATGGCCCACAAAATCTTGCTGCCAACTTGGCGCAACTTCCCAATTTTAGGGAACTCCTATTAGTTTTCACTTTCAGGAAAACATGGTCACCCACTTTAAATTCTCTATGGGTTCTGTTACTATCAGTGTAACTTTTCTGCTTGTCCTGGGCAGCTTTTAGATTCTGTTTGATTTTTATCATTTGATCTTCCATCTCTTTGAGTAGTTCAGGTCCAACTATTGTTCTGTCAGCTGGATTATCCCAGCTCACTGGAGTGTTTCACTTTCTTCCATAAAGTGCTTCAAATGGGCTCATCTTCAAGGATGCATGGTACCCATTATTGTAGGCGAATTCTACCAAATGCAGGTAGTCTTCCCACCTTGATGGTTTATCCATCACATACATTCTCAGCATGTCTTCTATTACTCTGTTTATTCTCTCTGTCTGTCCATCAGACTCAGGATGATATGTTGTACTAAAGTTCAGATTCGCTCTGAATCCTTTGAACAGTCCTTTCCAGAAATTCGAAGTGAATTTCGGGTCTCTATCAGACACAATTGTCTTAGGAATTCCATGCAAGCATGCAACTTCTTTTAAAAAGATGTCAGCAACATCTGTTGCTTTGTGGTTGGTTTTCAGTGGAATAAAATGGGCAGCTTTAGTAAGCTTGTCCACCACCACCATGATTGAATCATGTTTCTTTCTTGTTCTGGGCAATCCTGTGATAAAATCCACTCAGGAATAGGTAAAGGCTGCAACAACCCTGCTGGGTGTCTGTGCTCAGCCTTGACCTTTTGGCATTCCATACATCTAGCGATGTATTCAACAATTTCTTTCTTCAACCCCGGCCAAAAATAATGGCTTTTGACCAGCATAAGTCACATTATGCATCTCCTTTAGAATTTCCATCTTCAACTCTTGGTCATTAGGTACATACACTCTGTTTTTATACAGAAGAAAACTATCAGTTCCCAAGGTGTAACTTTCCTTGGTTTGTGGTTTCTCATGCTGCTGTAGCTTTGATACAAGTCTTTTGTATTGCAAATCAGCCTTGGTAGCTTCTAAAATTTTGTCTTTCAACTCAGTTCTGTACATGCTAATGGTTGTAGCATGTAATTCATGCACTTTTCTGCTGAGTGCATCAACCACCTTATTTTCTTTCCCTTTGATATGCTTGATATCAAATTCATATTCACACATAAATTCCAGCCATCTAATTTGCCTGGCATTTAAGGTTGGCTGATCAAATAAATACTTCAGACCGTTATGGTCTGTTCTCAACTCGAATTTCCTTCCCATGAGGTAATGTATCCATTTCCTCAAGGCGTGGATGATTGCTGCCAGCTCCAAATCATGAGTGGATTAATTCTTCTCATGCTCCTTCAACTTTCGGGATTCATAGAAAACTACAAATCCTTCTTGGCTGAGAACTCCTCCCAGCCCCTCCTTACACACATCCGTGCACACTACGTAATCCTTACTTGGATCAGCAATCTTTAGGATTGGAGAAGTAGTGAGCAGCTGCTTCAATTGCTGGAAGATGCTCTCACATTGTTCATTCCACTGGAACTTCTTCTCCTTCCTTTGCAAGGAAGTGATAGCATGAGCTATCCTTGAAAATCCGGTTATGAACCTCCTATAATAACCTGCCAAACCCATAAAGGATCTAACTTCTGTCACATTTCTTGGCGCTGGCCACTCTTGAATGGCCTGTACCTTCTCAGGATCCACAGCGATTCCCTCTTCAGAAATAATGTGTCCCAGATAATGGATCTGCTTTTGGTAAAATGAGCACTTGCTCATTTTTGCATACAGTTGGTGTTCTCTCAACACCTATAGCACCATTCTCAAGTGTTGTTCATGTTCTTCCTCTGTCTTGGAGTACACCAAGATATCATCCAAGAAGACTATGACGAATTTGTCCAAATAATTTCTGAACACTCCATTCATTAAGCACATGAAGACAGCAGGCGCGTTGGACAGTCCAAACGGCACCACTGTAAATTCATAATGATCGTACCTTGTTCTGAAGGCGGTCTTGCTGATGTCTTCATCTTTTATCCTCACTTGATGATATCTAGATCGAAGATCTATTTTCGAAAATACTTTTGCCTCCTTCAACTGATCAAAAAGATCATCAATCCTCGGCAGAGGATACTTGTTTTTGACAGTGACTTTATTCAACTGCCGAAAGTCAATGCACAGCCTCAACGTTCCATATTTCTTATTCACAAATAGGACCGGGGCTCCCCACGGTGACACGCTGGGACGAATGTACCCTTTCTTTAGTATCTCTTTGAGCTGCAGTTGCAACTCTTTCAGCTCTGGTGTGCTCATCCTATAAGGAGCTTTCAAAATTGGAGATGCTCCAGGCATTAGATTTATAGAAAAATCGATGTCCCTCTTCGGAGGTAGTCCAGGCAACTCTTGAAACATGTCCTCAAATTCTTTGAGCACCCTGTAGTCTTCTAGATTCAAGACCACATTTTGGAATACTTCTTCCACCCGGGCTGCAAATAATTGACAGCCTTTCTGGTAACATTTCTTCAGCTGCATGGCTGAGATTTCTCTAACAGCCACGGCTCTGGGAATTCCTTGAACTGTTACCTGATTTCCCTCTTCGTCCAGACATGTGAATCTCTTGTTTCGACAATCCAGAAGCGCATGGTGTTGGTCCAACCAGTCCATCCCAATTAAGAAATCATATGAGCCTAAAGTCAAAATGTTCAATTCAGCCTTAGTGCTCATTCCTTTCATGTCCACTGAACATGACTTAACCAATTCAGTGACCTTCCTCTTGGTCCCTGTGGCTAACTGCACTAACCAAGACTTCTCATGTTTTCTCTTCATTAGATGCAAACTTTCCACCACCCTAGGATCTACATAACTATGGCTAGCCCCTGAATCAATCAAAATAACAAGTGGTCGGTTGTTGATCATACCTTCCACTTCAATCATGTGCGATTGAAATTCCGCTTGCTTATTGTCTAGGGCTGCGTAGATCCTCGACATTCTGCTGCCCATATCCTCCACTGTTTCATCTTGCTGAACAGTATGGACAGTTCTTGCTTTGTCTTTTCTGTGGGGGAAGTCTCTGTACCTATGATTCCCTTTATAGCCCCAACACTCCATGGGTGGAGGCCTTGGCATCTGTTCACTCCCTTCAACTTTCCTGGGCTCTTTAAAAGATGACTATCCCCAAGGATTGTTTCTGAAAAAGGAAGGATTGCTTCCCTTCTGCCTCTGTTCTTTCTTAAACCTCTTCTGGTTATCCGAAGCCTTCCGAAAGGTAGGCTTTTCTCTTTGTTGTTCATATAGGCATTTCACCCTTCTTATGGTTTCTTCCATGATCTTAGGATCATCATATTGAATCTTGTCACCAATGGAAGGTGGCAGTCCACTCAGATACCTCTGAATTTTAACAGCCTCGTCTTTGATGAATGGGACATACTTCAACAGTTCCAGAAAACTTCGTTCATACTCATCAATGGTCATACTGCCCAACTTGAGTTCGAAGAACTCCTTCATCTTTATGTCATAGTATCTTTTAGTCATGTATTTCTTCTCGAAATACTTCTTAAATTCCTTCCATGTGATCTCTTTCTCTCTGATGTGCTGTACTTGCACAAACTGATCCCACCACATGGACGCTTTTCCTTTCAGCTGGTACATTGCAATTCTACCTTCTGCACGAGCAGAATAATTCTGCAGTTGGAAGTATTTATTCATGCCTAGCAACCATGTCTCGGCATCTTCCTCCTTCTTATGTTATCCATCGAATGTTGGAGGTTTAATTTTATTCATCTCTCCTTTCAATTCCTCTTTTCCAGATTTTCGATGTTTTTGGGTAGGGGATGGGCTCGAACTGCTGTGTGTCTCCCTATCCGAATTTTTTTGGGAGCGACTGTGATGTCGGCTACCACTCCTCGATATCCTTTTCTCCTCGGGGGGTTTGACACTTCTTGATCTGCTTGTGTCACTCCCCTTTTCCAATTTCTTTTCTATTCTTTCCAGGCTCTTCAACATTTTTAAATTGAATTCACCCTGCCGATCTCGTATTTTCATGAGCTTTCGGCTATCATCTAGGCGAGCCTGGGCATCTCTTTGCAGCCCTTCAATGATTTTCATCATATGTCCTTCCTTATCCATCTCTTTTCCATGCCCATTAGAGTTCGATCCTTCGACTCCCAGGTTAACATCCTTTCCTTCCTGTTCATCTTCTATTTCAGGGATAATTTGCACTCTTCCCCACTCCATACTTGGCGTTGATTAACTGGAGTTTTGGCCTTCGTTGAACTCTGCACATGCACTGTGCAATTGAATTCTAAATTTGTCAGGCCATTAAACTTCATGAAAAATCCACAACATTTATAATTAATACGAACAAGAACGAAAGACATTTCAACTTCACAAAGTTTTCTGAGCTCTGTCTGGCTCTGTGTTTTTCGGGTGTCTTAAACTTCAATTTCCGATATTTCGGGACTTCAAGTTTCAGGTTTCGGCCTACGAGGCTTTCATACCTACTTTTTTCTCCAAACCCCAACTTCTGAAATTTCGACTCACTTTACCCTACGAGTCCACAGCACAGCTGTCGCCCACTATCATGATGGCATGCGACAAGTTCATGCGGTTCCACGTCGCTTTCAACGACGTCATAGGGTCCCACCTTTCTCGTCTTGTCTTCACACTCGCTAGCACGTGGTTCTCTTCAGGTGTCTACGGGTACATCTTTCCAACTGAAGTTTTGGGTATCGGGGTTTCAGGATTCCCAACGACATGAGTTCCTACTCTCACGAACTCCCGATCTCCTATTTTCTGATGCGCCTTTTGCTTTAGCCCTTCACGGTTAAGCCAAGGTCCATGTGACCACAACCTTATACCCTTATCAGGGTTTCGGGGTTCGGGGTTTCATAATGCATGAACCTCTTGTCCCCACGATTCCCGATGACCCAAATACCGATAGTTGACTCCCTTGTCGGGATTTTTCCCGATGGTTCCGATGGATGACTCTTCTATCGGGACTTTTCTCGATTGCCTGGATTACTGCCATACATCCACAAACAATGGATGGTCCTAATTCAATCTCGGGACTTCGGGACTTTACCGTGGTTATCCCCAACTCTCTATTGGGGTTCGGGGTTTTGCGTTCCCCGATGTCGAGAGTCACTGCCTTCTCCAACTCCCGATTCGCGATGAGCTCCTTTTTTTTGGGTTTATCCCCTTCTGTTTATAACATGGTCCACATGACCGCTACCACAAGACTGCAGTCTTGGCTCTCATCGGGATTTCAGCGTTTGTGATGACATAATGCGCATGTCCCCGGGACTCGCGATTTTCTGATGAACTTCAAACACCGATGGACTTACTCCTTGTTGCGAATTTCCCCGATGGCAGATCTCTGCCACGTGTCCCCTAATATGAACGGTCCAGATCTTGTCGCGAAATCGCGGATCACGATTCCATGTGACAATATTTCTATGTGCTCGAGAACTCCGATTCTCCGATTTCCGATTCTCTCCAGGATTTTGACACGGGTCCTCCATTTTTCGGACGGTCTGGATCTATTTCGGAACTTTCACCCCTAGTCTCGAAGGTTTAACCCTCGAACATCTCCCGAATGATCCTACGACTATCGGGTTTTCCGACCGAGATCTGACGGCTCAGACCGTTCCTAACCAAATCGGGATTTCGCGTATCGCGATTTTCCAATCACCTGTGCAATATCCAAAGGCTTTAAACCTTGTGCACATTCTCCATATCTAATGGTTACAAGGGTTTGCCTTTCCTCCCGAATAGATCCTATGGTTCTAACACCACCGACGTAGAGACCTGTCTCCCCGTGGCCGTAGACCACACCAGCTGCGGTTTCATAACACCGCTAAACCTCCTGAGCTTAAAAACTCGTCAAGTATCTCCTTGACACTTCAGAGAAAACCAGGGTCCAAAATTGGTCCTCCCGACTCAATTTCCCCTCGCATTCTCATTCCAAAGACTGCTCCACTGGCCCATCTAGGCTCAGTGTCGAAACCTTCGCTCTGATACCAATTTGTAGTGTACCCTTTTTCACTACCGATGCTTTCAAACCTCTTCTAACCAATCTGTACACGGAATTTTACATAATTCATACAGACATTATAAGCACATGCATTTAAACAATTAAACACACTTAAATCTCAGAGTAAAATATATAAGTTACTGCTACAATTAAACAAACCATAGAATTCAACAGTATTTCATTTACACAGCGGAAAACATGATACATAAACAACTCAGTCATGCAAAACATGATCAAAGCATAATTCAGATACTTATCTTTTAACAGCTATAGAAATCACCAACCAAATGCAGGCCTTCCACGAACCTCCCAGCCGTAGACCACACTACTCCTCAACTCAACAGTGGGTCACCCCCGATCTAGGACTGAGCTCCACCCCAGGGAAAGGAATCCAGACTCAGGCTGAGGTTACAGGGAATCCAGTCATATACAAACACCAAGAAGAACGCTCTCCAGGAGTCTCCCATGCTCACTGCCCACAGACCCTCATTCCCCACATGCCTGTTCCACCCCAAGAGAGTGCACCTTCTCTATCACCTGGACAGTCCTTCGATTGCCAGTCTCCCTTACCTTGGGTTACAATAACAGACCGGACCGAAAGTCTCCGGGTTCTGTGGCAGCTACAGGGTTCCTTCCAAAAGCTCTCTCCTTCCTCTGCACACTCTCTCACCTGGAGAGAGTCGCTCACAGGCCAACAAGCCTCACGCAGTCCAGTACTGCATGGTCACAACAACCCATGGGAAAAACTAGACAAAGGCTTCCCAAACCGGTTCAACAGTCACAAGATGGTCTCATGGTCGTGATTTCGGAACAGGGACTCCACGCACAGGCTAGCTCAGCTTCCCCGAATAACAAAGATTCTTCCACTCGAATTCATCACAGGCTTCCCGTTTAGGGAATGCGCACATGGGTTTTCTCAGAGACAGACACAAACTCCACAACTCTGGACAGGGATGTACACAGATTCCTCAGGACAAACACATGCTTTCTTTTCTGTATCGAAATTACACCCGGGTCTCTTGAAGACTGGCTTCCCTTGATCACCCTCCGGACAGACGGATCGAATGGATGAGAACCCCCTCACAGCTTACTTCGTATTTTTTATTTACATGCACCAGGGTTGACACTTGTCACCCTGGGAACTGCATGCGTTCCATCCGCACACCTTCCTCCCACCACTTGGGAATCACGTGTCCTTCCAAAAGGACTTAGGATAAAAACGTATGATGCACATATCTTTTTGAAACAATAATAAAATATTATTTCTAGGTTTAATCCCCTAGGCTTAGCCCCTAGGCTCATCTCTCAGCCCCTTTCCACCTTCCAGCCCCAAGTTCCTTGCCCACTCCGTGGACGCTCATTCCCCTTTCACTCATTCATCGTGGTCGGTCTGCACCTGGTGGTGTTTATATTTTATCGATTGTTCTGCATACATACAAGTACAACAACAAGCTCCTGGCATTCAAACACTTAGGCTTCCTGGCCTAACAAACACATAAGCCTTCCAGCTTATACAAAACTTGTCTCACCAGCCTATAGAACACATTTACAATTCTTTACATATATCATGATCTGTAACGGGGCTCGGCCTTGGGGACACTACAGTGTCTGTACCTACTCTTGGTTCTATGTTCAAGGATTTGATCACTTGAGATCTATAAGCATTCTTGTTCATTAGTTTTGATAGAGGAATATGTATTTTCAGTTTGGCCAATTCACTTTCCAGGCTGAATGTGTTAGGAGTTCTGCTTTGACTCTGAAAATCTGATTTATTAGCCACATTTTTCTGTGTAGCAGTACTAGGCTTACTTGTGGAAGCAACCTCAGTTTGATATGTTCTTGGTATGGAGTCAGGAAATGTTTTGGTAGGAGCCTTTGAGTTTTTCTTTTTAGGAACTTTCTTTGGAACAATATCAAAGGTTTTCTTAGTTTCAAAATATTTCTTAGCTAGGTTGTCATTAGAGTTTTTACTCCCTAAGTTGTATTGTCTATGGACTTCCATTATTTCATTTTCAAAGGCATGTTGTTCTGACTCTTCCTCATCTACTTCAGTATGTGAAAGGAGAGAAAGTTCTTGTTCTTCCTGAGTGAGAAAAATGGAATCATTGTCATTGACCCCCATAAGATTTATGTGAATATCATCTAATCCTTCAATTATTTCTTCCCCTTCATCGACATAGTTTTCTTGAAGAGGTGGCCTAATCTACTAATCATGAACCCTTTGTTCCCTTTGATCTCTGGTTTCTCTTTGTCTGATCTGGGGAGGATTTCTTCTGAAATTGGCATTTCGAATCTGAGGACTAGGCTGGTTATCTCTAGGCGGGTTTTGGTCACCGATTTGTAGTCTTTCCATCATTCTCTCCATGGTTCTGACTAAAGAATCAATTTAGGCATCTAAATTAGAAGTGTAAGGTTCTTCTTTAATTGTAACTCTCCTTTCAGTGCTTTGTCTAGATCTCCTAGCCAATAGATTTGCTTCATCACTACAACACTCTTCTGCATATATTTTAGAGTTGCATAATTTATTTCCCTCAGTTGGTAGCACATATCAACATAGAATCCATCGGGGAAATTGATCAAGGCCAGGCCTTGAAGAGGTTTGATATCAGTAGGAATTGCATTATAGATATTATTAAAATGAGTGCAATAGTCATGTACAATTTCCCCTTTGTTTCTTCTGATATTTTCATATTTAGATAAAATTTGGAGAGGGTTTTTCTTTACCTCCCACATACTGAGAAAAGATCGATGAAAAGCAGCAATATCAACAATGCTAGCAACAAGTAATGCTTTGAACCATTTCTTGACATCACCAGTTAAAATTTGTGCAAAGAGTCTCATTTGAAGATCTGCCTCATCAACTTCCTGTAAATAAAAAAAGTCATTCATTTTATCCTCATGTTGTTGTGCATTTAAGGTTCTAGTGACATCAAACTGGGGAATCCTAGTTTGATAGTCCTAGGGCATGTTATGTAAAGGAGAAACTAACACCAGGAGAGCATATCTTGCTGCCATGATTGGTGGAGGAGGCTAGGTGATAACTTGTATGATTGGTGGGGAAGTGACAAAATATGTGGAGGAAGCAAAGCTGGGAGGTATAAAATAAGTTACTTGAGGATTGACAAAAGCTGAGGAAATAGATAGGGAAGAGAGCTCAACATACTGTTGGAAATGGGATTTATACAATGCTTGGTCAATATTCGATGCTAGATCTTGTAGTTTCTCAAACTCTTCAAGGATCCATTGATCAAAATTTGTTCCAGGAGAGACTGTTTCTGGGGTTCTAGGTTGGAGGATGGTTTGATCTAGAACTATTTCATTCACAAAGCTATCAGATTTGGTTCTAAAAAGGCTCTGCTCAAAAGGTAGGTCAAAATCGATGTCCTAGATTGTGACAAGCTTCTCTGGAAGAGAAGTGGTCCTATGAAGAGGAATGCTACTCCCTTGATCTTCTATTGTGTTCATTTTTCTGATTAATTTTTCTAGATTATCTACTACTATTACAGGTTCTGGATCAGGGTGAGATCTGGTGTGAATTCGTTTTGTATCCAGAAATTTAAAATTTAAGAAATCTAAATTAATATTTACAAATTTGAACAACCTCTTAGAATTTATCTCTTGAAGGTTAGATCTTTGATTGTTCAGAAATAAAGTTTCTAGGGGCGACAATTCAAAAAGTTGGAAAATTTGTTTGAATCCCCAGTATAGTTACCACTATGTTAGCACTCTGTAATTCCCATAGGTTGTCAAGGGTAGAAGAAATTGATAGAGGTAACTTACAAAAACCACTTTTGAAACTGGGATCTAGCCCTACTAATTTCAGAGAGGGATCTCTCTGTTTGATTTAGATTTGTTTAGGTTTTATATATTAGGCTAGTTAAGAAGATCTGAGTTTGTTTGTTTGTTTATAAAAGTTCGCTGAAGAGTTGCATTAAAATTCCATTCGGTTATGGGGTCTGTATTAAAGATTAGAATCATACGAATCTTTTGTTAGGTTCCTTCAAAGGGAAAGGTAGTGAGACCGTTGGATCTATTAAGATTAAATGAGGTTGAAAAGACAGAAAAGGATGTGACATTCCGCTGAGCAAAGAAGCAATCAAGAATTTCTTTACTTAACTTTAGATAAAGAACATATATATCATCAAAAGACTAGAAACAAAGTGCACTAGACAAATTTTTTTTGTTAACTTCCTTTTAATGATTATAAAATGAAAACATACTGATCACAGAGAAAAGTAAAACATTTAACAAAGAAAGATAAACATCACCAATCGATCAAATGAAAGAATCCCGTGAATAGACTTTTTATTACTGGTCGATCCTTTTGAAAACATTACACAAATAGCTCCTTGGGTGTAAAAATCAACCCTCAATACTTCGAAGTGAGAAGTATTTATACAATAGTTACATATAATCCTGTCATTAATGACTAGGATATTATGGAGAAAAAAATCTAACTAACTAGATTACAAATTACAAAATAATAGGAATGTTGTTAATTTATTTGAATCCTTGGTGCTAATTTTGGAGGAAGTAGTTGATGATTCATCCCTTTGACTTGACTGTCTTCTTTATGCTGACTCGAAAATTCACATCACCTTTATTGAAGTAAAGAGCACACGTCTTCCCATCTCTTTTGACTAGGGATGGAAACCTTGAGTATCTTTTTGTATATTTCGCCCATCTCAGTGTACTTGACAAAAGTAGGATTTGTAATAAAAATATACTTTATCTCATGTTGCATGCTCAGGTCCAACTATAATGTTTCTAAGAAAGACTTGCCAGTAATGCTTCCTTGTATACCTGCAAATTTAGAACCATCCTTTGTCACTATGTTGATCTTCTGCTTGTAGTCCGATAGATTGATGAGCTTGTCATTTATTACTAGTAATTGAGGAAGTCCCTTCTTGTGCAGCGCATCAAACTTGATGAAAAATATCTGCACTCCAATGTCCATCATCTGGTATTTGTCCTTTAGCTAAAGCATTAATCCTTTCTTGGTCAATACCTTCTTGAAATCAAGAATGGTCTCCGTCCTGTCTTCAATTTACAATGCCTCTAACTCTTGCTTGGTCTTGGAGTTTAGTAACCTGATAAGCTCGATGACCTTTGTAGGATTCTCCCCCAATTCTTCCCTTATATTTCCAATTGCTTCTCTGGCCTTTTGCACCAGTTCATGTTGTTCAAAAATAATTTGTATGAATGGCCATATCTCTGCCATGGACTTGTTGATATCCATCCATATGTTTTCCTTGGCCTCATACAATTTTTTAGCCATGTCAGTCTCGTTCTGCAGGTTCTGTAATTCTTGACTGAGTCTTTGTGATTTAGGAATTTTCGTATTATAGCTGACTTGGAACATGGACTTCAGGTCCTGGAGGATTTTTAACTCTTCTTTCAACTTTTTGATTTCTTCCCTTTGCAGTGACATATCCTCCATAGACTTTACTAGCTTCTCAGAAGCATCTGAAACTTTCACTGGGATGGATGATGTAATCTCTGTTGTTGTGGTTGATGTTGTTGTACTAACTCCTATGAGAGGAACTGCATCCTGTGGGATAACAACCATCTGCACACTTTGTTATTTCTCTTTAACCAACTTGTCTAACTCAACTTCCATCTCCTTTATCTATGCATTCTACTCCATTATTAATTTTAGCATCTCCTCCTTATGTCCTTCACTTTCAGCCATTTATTTTTCTTGTGAATATTCAATGGATAGAAGTTTCAATTGTTTTCTCAGAGATACTATATCATTATTTTTATTCTTCAATGGTTTCTCGGATGCCTTGACATTAGAAGGGTCATAACCAATCTTCAACACTAGCTCATCTAGGGATTTGATTTGATTATCTTTGGCTAATGATGATATATTTTCCAGTTCCAGTTGGGATTGGACATTGTTCAAATATACCTGCAACTTCGAGGCCATTAGTGAAGTGTTTATTAGAGTGGAGAAAATCATCTCCCCTGTTTGCCTATGCATGTCCATTTGGTCCGCTGGATGAATATATTTCATATCAAACTCAAAAGATTATTTCTTGTAATTAGAAGTTGTCTTGGGATGGGGGACCTGTGCTTATAAGAATGCCATATGCATCCTTCCCTTCTCAGTGTCAAATGCAGACAGTAATCTGTGTTGGGCTATAGATGTTTGTTTCCAAAAATGGGCATATATGTTGCTATTCAGAAGTTCATTCTTCTTCTTGATCCTTTTGTATTTATCAAAAATACTTGATCCTGTTGGTTCTTGGGAGGAATCAACTAATAGTGTAGTGTCTTCTTGCTTCTTGGATGAGGATGTGCACACTATGTTTTGGATGCCTGAGAAAACTGATGAATGTGGTCCCTCCATAACTATAGTGGACTGTGTTTCTCCTTCTCTAAACCTGTCTAGTGTGTGGCTAGTATTAGTCCTCTTCTTGTAAACTTGGAAGCCCTCAGCTGACACCTATGTGATTGAAGGAGAAACTTATTTCCTAGCTCTCTTTTATGCTTGTACTTGAGGAGTACTAGTATGAGAGGCTGTGACAATGGGGAGTTCTTCTTCAGTGTCCAACATTGTATTTTCCTTCCAGTCTGTCTGATTCATAAAATTTTCTATCTCGAGATTTGGCACATGAACATAAGGAGAAGTCTTCTGTTTGAACTTGATTTCTGATATGATGCCAAAGGGGTCATAATTCCATAGGAAACTCAGACTGAAATTCATTTCTTTAAAGAGATTGTTGGCCTCTTCTCCTACATCTTTGCTGTTACATCTGAAAGAACCAATTTGGATTTTTCTCTTGAGTTACTTCTTCTTCTTGAATGATAAAAAGTGGATGTCATCAGAGTTTATCATCTTCCTGATGTATTCCAATGCAAATATTCTGACAGAGAGGTACTTTGGTAGTTTGTATGGTGGCAATTCACACCCATAAACTCTGATCCCAGTATGGTTCTGGTAACGATACCAGTCTCCTATTTTGGCTAAGTCTGATAGGTGAAGAATTCTCTGGACCTCCTCATTTATCCTTGGTTCTATACTACTACCGAGCATGCATACCACTGGATGGTAAAACTGATCGATGAAGTGTTTGAATTAGAACTCAGAGGATTTCTCCGTTGCTAGTGATGTCCAGGAAGTCACTGATTGAGGGTTCCCATTTTGATCCAATTTCTGGAGTGCACAGGAGAATCTGTCTTCCTGGAAGAAAAGGAATAGGTACACTAGCACTGAGGAGTGCCTGAACATTCCCTCTGTTGAGAACTTGAAGAGTTGTTCATGCATATTATCAGCCAAATACTGATTGAAATTGAACTGAGTTGTAGCTTTCTCTTCTGTGGAGAAAATGGACAGAAAACCCAGGATGTGTTCATCTACCCATTCATCAGAATAATATCCTAATAGGAAAAAAAGGGTGGAAATGATTTGGTTGGCTCTGATTGAAAAGATGGAAGAAGGATAGGGAGGGTTCGTTTTAGGAAACTGCACATCTTCTGGGAGGAATATTTCGAATATTTGGGCTCTCTGAGGGAAAAACGCTTCTGATATAGGTCGTTCAGGATTTCAATGGAGAAAGGGATTACATAATCGATTATGGGGATCTATAGCATTTGTTTTATTGATTCAGGGGTAATAGTGAACAAAGTTTCACTAGACAAAGACATGATGGCCCTTTGGCCGGGAAGGTAATGGGCTTGACACTTAAAGGAGAACTTAGGGAAATGATAGGTCTGGGGAAACATTCACAATGGCAGATTAGACTCCTCGATTCCGATCTTGTCACTCTGGTCTAAGAAAATATATTTTAGCCAGAAATGTAATTCAAAGAAATCGAATTCACACTTCGGCTCTACAAATCAGTAATATTTATCAGCCAGGGGGGCACAGTCCAGGTCAATGGGGGGAGGGAGAAACAAGTTTTCTTCTATTTCAGCAGATTTGGATTTGGGCACCATAATTAATTGGAGATCTGAAGACGGAAAAAGGTATTATCTGTAATTACCCGACTTAATGGCACATGTTGATGGTGTGTCTGGTGGCAGTTAGCTTGAAAACAGGAAATGACTATGTTTGGATCAGTGAACAATGCGGTAATGGAGAAGACACAGAGTTAAACGGTGTAGGGGGGTATACATTATGGCGTGGGTGGTGAGTTGGATGAGTAATGGTCATGGGGGATGAAATTAATTGGCCAATTGGTAGATGAGTGTGACGTGGATGGCATTAATTGGCCAATGGGTAGATGAGTGTGACAGGTGATAGGGTAGTAGGGTATGGTGGCAAAGTGAGGTGGGCAATATTGGATTAGTGTTTAGGCGGTTTCCTCGGAGGGGGGGGGTGGTAGGTGGTAAGCGAGATTGAGTGGAGGGTGTTTGGTAAGATATGGAGCTGACACGTTGTGGGGGACCCAAACTAAGTAAACCGTTCTCCCAGACACCCCCCCCC
>ML780441.1:309815-339510 GCA_009831015.1 Picea engelmannii | reverse complement strand
GAAGAAAGGTCGGGGAGGTCTGAAATCCATTGTTGGTCGTTGATTTGGGTGCACCTTGATCAACCACTGAGATCTGTGCTCATTTTAATCACAACACGACAAAAGGTCAAATCCCGCTAGCACTTAGGATAAAAACATTTTTTGGGTAGCGCTAGATCCCCTTTCTTTATTTTTTTCACCAAGGGGTCAAAAGCACATCAAATTAACTCAAATAAAAGACATTTAATCAATATTTTTCAAATCTTATTGAAATGAAACAAATCTAACCTAATTCCTAGCATAATCAACTAACACATTAATCTAGCTTAGACTGTTTGATTAATTATTACTCTAACCTAATACATTTGCCCAAGATTAGATTGTTTGGCCAAATTTATTCACTAACCTATCTAATTTGGCCAAGATTAGACTGTTTGTCCAAATTTATTCACTAACCTATCAACATAAATTTAAAGAGTTTGATCATGGTTGGATAGTATGAATCAATCCAAGTTTATTTCATGGGGTTTTATCTTTTTATTGTTTTTTCTATTTTTATACCCTCTTTTTATTGTTTTCTTTTTCTTTTTCTTTTCTCTTTGTAAATGATTTGCAGAATAAAATATTATTTACAATACAATACAACTAGAAGAAGAGATTTTAATCACCATGTGATCCTATGGAACATAGGGTTATAACAGAGTGTACATTCTTCCGGGGTGTAAAGTCTTCATGGGGTATAAACATGGCTGAAAGAAAAGACCTCTGAATCAGGAAGATAATTAGGCTCCACAACGAACAAAGAGGAAATTGGAGTAGTAGGTAATGAAGGGAAAAAAATGGAAAAGTAAGGAAGAATGGAGAGTAAGAAAGAAGAAGGCAAGTAAAGGTAGGTTCTAAGAGGTAGGAATGGAGAAATAAATTTTTAGAGTAAGGAGTAGAAAGAGAAGATAAAAAGAAAAATATGAGAGAAGAGAAGTAGATGGAAATAAGAGGGAAAGAGTGGGATGGATAAATAATGAAATGAGACTAAAGGCTTCTACCAACCCAAGATGCTAGATAAAATTAATGGAAATTAACCCAATATCCGATCATCAAAATTGAAGGCTTCTACATCCCCTTGCACTTTCTTCATTAAAATTCTCATTCACCAATGTCTTCTTCCTCCTGCCAACTTCCTCAAGAATTTGTTTCATCCATCATTGTCCCAGCTGGTGTAAAAAAAACAAGAAATAGTGACAGGAGTCCACTATAATCAGAGTTGCGGTAATGGCCAACCATTGGTGTCACAACAACATTCAATCATTGGTGTTGTATAATCACAACCAATGTTGCAGGAATGCAACTAGTGTTGCAGCAGTTGTGATAGCAGCTGTAATTTTCTTTCCAGCTTGAAAAAGAGATTAGTGTGATGGCCGACTCTTACTACATCGAGTATTTTTGGGAGTTCTTTCTTTTTATTCTAGAATCTATATAAACACACCTCACAAGATGAAAAGGAAACATGTGCAAAAACATTCTAAATACACACTTATCAAAACAAAAACAAATGAAATCAATACTAGAAAGAATCATTGCACCATTGACAGTTCCCCGACAACGGAGCCAAAATTTTTGGGTCTTTTAATTACCTCTTTAATTTCTCAAGAATATAGTTAGAAAGATTGTACATTTAATTATCAATATGAGGCTTGTATGGAACTTGCGAACTATCATGCATTGTATATGTAGGAACAATTATTCTTTATATGTGTTGTAGTCATAGTATCAAGGATTACATTTGTGTTCAGAGTATAGACAATTCTCAAGCTATGGAAAGGTTCTACAGAAATCCACACTTGTAGAAATAGAAACACACATTGCAGAAATGAAATCATACTGAAAGGAAAGTAAATCACTCAAGAAGTGGTGGCCTCCTCATCTCCCTTCTTTCAACCACTTGCAGGTATTGGTCAACTGATTATAGAACTGAAACTCTAAATTACTTTTGCATAAATTGAAATTATCAACACACTTGCTGAAAATGAATCACATGTGCTGAAAGAAATTGATTAACTATTTGTTGGAAAATAAATTAACTAAGTCCTTGAAATCATAGCCTAATCCTTGCCAAGCTAATCCATCTCATTACTCAAACCAGAAAATATAGTCATTTCATTAAGAATAGTTATTCAACGACATAAAAGAATGAAACCCAATTTGAAATGTGTTTATTTGAAACAACTGAATAAATATAATCCAACATAAACACAACATCACATGAACGATTTGAACCAAGAAACTAGTTACATAATTAGATAAAATAAATATTGTGTGAAGTTACAAGAAATCAAGAAACCATCTAAGCTACACGACACTTTGTTCTAGTGGAGTGGGCCCTGCCTCCATAGAACAAAGTGTTGATATTTATTCTACATTAGCACTCATTTATAAATTAATTAAATTAATTAATCTAATCAAAATAAATCAATCTATTACCAACATGCAAAGAAAATAAATCAAATGAATTGATTAAATCACACATTAAGGAAATCATAAAACTATAAAATAAAAACTCACTGAATTAATTAAATCACATACTAAGGAAATTATAAAACTATAATTAAAATAAAAACTCACTGAATTATTCCATTGTCATTCAGACATTGCTCCAAGAGTCCCCCCCATGAATAATGGACAAGACACTCTCTTTTATATATAAATTCAATGGAAACTAAAAATAACAGATATCTAATAAATCCATAGTGGTTACAAGAATTTCCTAAATAATAAATAGCTTCCATGATGCTTGCTAACAATTAGCAATTAATAAATAACTTCGAAGATCTTTTGCTAACAATTAACAAATAATAAATGAGTCCAAGATATTTTTCCTAAGAATTCCAAGATCTTTTGCTAACAATTAGCAAAGAATAAATAACTCCAAGATCTTTAGCCCCAAAATTCCAAGATTATTGGTCAACCACTCAAACCAATATTTTGTCTTGGAATTGCAAAATTATCTCCATATCTTTGATTTTCTTGGACTAATATTCTTGTTGCATAAATCCATAAATGAAAAATTAGTGACATCATGGCTCACGGTTATAATGGCTCAAGGTTTTCGGTGTTAGCTCACGATTCTGGCAACTCAAGGTTCCTTGGGAAAGTTGCAACACGGGAGTTGCGACATTGTTCAGACTTGCATCATGGGAGTTGTGGCATTGTTCAAAGTGGTAGCAAGTCACAACAAATTGTGAAAACTTGATTTCTCAAAAAGTGTGATGTGGGTTGTTGAGATATTTTGAGGATAGACTTATATTGACTTAGTAATTACTCATATGAAAAATCTCAAGGACCCACTTCGTAGATATTTGGTTATAGGAGTAATCAAAGTGATGACATAGGAGTAACAACAAATTGGAGTAACAACAAATAAGAGCCGCAACAACGAAGTTGTGACACTATTCAAAGTTGCAGCATGGGAGTTGCAACATTGTTCACAGTTGAAGCAACAATGCTTGGAGTTGCAACAATAGGATTTGTGGCACTGTTCAGAGTTTCAACATGAGAGTTGCAACACTATTCGTAATTGCAACAACAATGTTCAAAGTTTCAGCAATAGTGCTCGGAGTTGCAACAATGTTCGAAAGTTGTAGCATGGGAGTTGCGACATTGTTCATAGTTGCAGTAATAGTGCTTGGAGTTGCAACAACAGGATTTTCAACACTGTTCAGCGTTGCATCACAGGAGCTGCGTCACTGTTCATAGTTGCAACAACACTGCTCAGAGTTGCAACACTGTTCTATAGTTGCAGCATGAGAGTTGTGACACTGTTCAGAGATGCAACAATAGTGCTCAGAGTTACAGCATGGGAGTTGCAACACTATTAAGAGTTGAAACAAGAGTACTCGGAGTTGCAACAATGTTCCAGAGTTGCAACAATAGTGCTCGGAGTTGCAACAATAGTGCTTGGAGTTGCAGAAATTGCTATAAGGAGTTGCAACAACTGCATGGGAGTTGCAACAGTAGGAACTAAAATACTGCGGTGGTGATATCACATTATGCACAATACCCTATCTGGAACATCGTCTTTGCAAATTAAATCAAATATAAATGAAAATATGTTATTTCTCTAATATTTAACCATAATTCTTATGAAATACTAAAGAAATGCAATGGGAATCACCTTGGTTCTAAATCTGGCATATAAGCATTAAAAAAAGGATTAATAAGCATTAATACAAGGTTATGGGTAAGAAAGAAGGGATTAAAAGTATGGAAAGAAGATGTAATAAGGATGACAATTCCATGGCCCAACATCTCCCCCAAATTTAATATGTTGCATGGCCTCATGCAAACCACAACCAAATTGTAAGGACTTCCATTTTTCAATGCACTTGTAAGTTATATTAAAATGTTTTCTTGTTATTTTTCCACTATCTTGAACCTTCCTATAGGTTGACATAAATGGTTTTACTGGAAGAATATTAATGGATTTTACCGTTTGTGCTTGATCATTTCCCCCATGCCTGCAATAGGTTCTTGTGGAACAACTTTTGAAATCATTGTTTGTTCTTGTGTAACAACGTGATTTTTTTTCTTCTTCTCAGAGCCAACACTGGTTCTTGTGTAGTAGTGTTGGTGGAATTCCCTTCTATATCCAATGTTGGTTCTTGTGGGGAAGTGATTATGTTATCTTGGGGATTTTCTTCTTTTATTGGGGTGCATATTTCAAAAGTATCCTTCCATCAATTGTAGCCAAACAATAAGTTCAACAAGTGAGTTTCAACAAGTTGCATCAAAGTTTTGAAACCATTTTCTCACAAAATACAAACTAGGTTTCAACAAAATTTTGCAAGAAACTTTTCACGATTGATTCTCCTCACAAAAAAATGGAGATACCCACATCATAGATATCGAGAAAAAGACAAATTGGTTGTAGATCACAGTGCTTAATTTCTCAAAATTTATGAACTGGGTTTTTTTGAAACTTTGTGTATTTGTTCATCTAACCATAATGCTTCTCTCCTCCAAGTTTCACGAATACCTAGTTCATGGTTTGCAATATATCCTTAGTTTCATTTATGCACTTTCTTTAAGAACAAAACAAGTATATAAAAAAAACTCATCAACTCATCAAATTCTTTAGAAAGCAAGTCTGTGAGAAAAATAGTGTCAACAATTTCTATATATCCATTTTACTTGGTTTTTTCTTGAATATTACATTGTTATTACATCAACCTTCCCCCCAAAATGATTATATGGCATTTCCTCATGCGGCACTGGAAAAAAAAATAGATGTTGTCTTTTCAATCTCAACAAACATTTGTGAAAGGATGAAATACATCTTCAATCATCAATCTGGAAAAAATGGCTTCCTTGCCTATGGAAGCGAACACAATCTAAAAAATAGTTCTCTATTGAAAAACAGTGCTTAAAAATAAATAATGTCAAAGAATAATCATCCATCAAGAAATGGAAAGTAAAATACCCAAGTGAGGAACATAAAATAACTGCAAAATTTTCATCCATTCTCATCGTTGATCTAGAGCAATTAATGAAATTCCTTGTTGCATTTTCAAACCAATTTACATCCCAAATCACATGAACCCTTCTACAATGATGTCACCAAAATGTCATGTTACTAACAAAGATAAACAATATCTTATGAGTACAAAGACCACTTTCAGAATATACCTTGGCAACAAGAAACCATGATGTTCCAAATTTCATACATATCCCTTGACCAACTCTCACATTAGATATGGAAATGCTAACAGAAAATTTTGGTGAAAATCTGATAGAGTATGCATTAATAAACCATGGAGATAAACCAAAGAACCCATACCTCTCTTTTCCACCATGTTTTATGACATCTTACTCTTATATAGGAATGCCTTCTATAACAACTTCTTATGCTATAGGTTCTTATGGGGCAACACATTCCTTTCTTCCATTAGTTTCATGGGCTTGTTCATGTAAGTTATCGCTTTGTCTGTTGTTGGTTCTTGTGGAGAAATAATAGTGGATTCATGTGCTCTTACTGTTGGTTCTTGTGTGACAACAACAAGGGATTCTTCTTACTATTGGTTCTTGTGTAACAACAATAGTGTCCTTTGCAACAACAATTGTATCATTTTATCCCTTCAACAAAGTTGTGGAGGATGATTCCATGGGTCACACTGAACAAGGATGGTGATGAATGGAAAAGAGTAACAATGACATGGTTAGTATAGGTAAGAAAATGGAAAATCCCCCCCCTCCCCCAAACTGAAGATATTTCCCACCCCCAGGAAATAGAAAAGAATGGGCAAGTAGGACAAAGACCTAAGTGATTTTCCAAATACAAATCCATAGCACCCAATGAATCATGATTAAAGAAAATGTGAAGAACCATATATGCACATACCTATGGAGTCCATAATGTTTGTAGAAAAATCCTGATCTGATATGGTCCACAATGATGTAGAAATTTCACAAGGAAGAGCAGTGTGGAGCTTGGAACATGTAGCACGGTGTAGATCTGGAATAGACTTTTGATGTAGTAATGGATCCTGGAAATCATTATTCATATAGAGACATGGAAATATCTATTTAGAGAGAAACCTAGATGGAATCATTTATTTCTCACTTTATCTGCAAACCTTGTTCGCCAACAATCTCATTTTCAAACAAGATATGTCTGATTGCACGTAAAGGGTTTTCACAGTCATAAACTTTTATTCCCTAGGAATACCCACCAACAAGTTGATTTTCAAGCATTCCATGGTCTGATGGCACCTGAGACAAGTTTTAACCATCAAATTTAATAAGGTAAGGAATATGATAACATGGTGATGTGGCATGTAAGTGGGCCAAGCTAACTTTATTGTGTGGGTTAGGGGTGGGTGGAGGATAAAATCAGGGAAGTGATGGAGTTGTGGAGGTTGAAGTTTTGATTTAGGTGTAGTGGTTATATGAATGATATTTGGGTAAAGGTCACTGGATTTTAGAGATAACCACATAAGAAAATGAGACTTTATGAACTCCATCATGCATGTATCATTGAGCTAAAAGGAAGGAAATGTATAGGCATACAATGGTGTTGGTGAATGGGTTTGATGATCATGAAATCTTCTAGAAGGATCCCTTGGTATCAATGGCATGGCTGAGGTAGCAATGTGGAATATGGTAATGAAACTTGACTTTTGGAAATTTGGTCTTCAAACTCTTTAAATCAATTCTTCATGTATCTTTTTCTTCGATCCATCTGGAACATTGATGAAAAAGTTGGAGCAACAGTGCAACAATAAGGAAAGAGTAGCAACATCATGTAGTAATACTGTAGTAAGGACATGTATTAGCATATAGTGGCACTATAACAACATCATTAAGGAAAATGATAGGCTCAAACATGGGTATGGATATTGTCTTGATAGTATGCCCCTTGCATGAAATTTTGTCTCCAAAGATCACTTTTTCATGAATTGACTCCTTTAGTCTTCCCAGGAACTGCAAAAAAAAAAAGCACTTACCTGCAATTAAACATGAGATCATGGAATAAGAGAGGTGTACAAACTCTCTTCATCCAATAACTACACAAAAAAAACACAAGTATTTACTTACCAAACAAATCCGAGGAAAAATGAACGAAACACATTTCATTTTATATCTGCTCAGGAGTGGCGGCTGCCTTAGACTACCTGTCAATATTTCGTTGATAAATTATTCATTTCTCGTCTGATTTGAGTGATTCCAAATCCAAACGAAAATATATTCATGGGGATACTTCCATTAGAATCATGTTTTAAAAATTTATTAAGGTGATATTCCAAATTTTCTTAAGAACATCCTGCAAGATAGAACTATTTTTGAATTCCCGCTAGACCAACAATCACTAAATCGAGTATAACGTTTTCGTTTGATGTCGGATTGAATTTATTAAAATTGGAGATGAAAATATATTCACATTTGTATCCCCAATAGAAACATGTTTTGAATCCAAGAAGATCAGATGGGTCAAATATGCCAATGAAGAACCGATAAGGAAAGGTTTTATGAGTGTTGATTTAGGATAGGCAGCTAGTATTTTGGGTGTAAATTTCTCATATGATATTGAAATTGTTTGATTCCAATTGAATTTTGAACTAGATTCATAGGAGAGCATGCCTTAGAAATAGGTTTGAAAAATTCATCAATTAAATGTTCCAAAATTTTACTATCCTAACTTTGTTCATGAGTTTCCTACTCTACTCTCAATCATTGTTTTGGTCACAACGTTTTCGTTTGATATCCAAATTGAGCGATAAAAAATGTGTTAGAAACTAGAATTCAAGGGATATATTGGATAGGAACAAGTTTTAAAAATGATCCCATATGACCCCCCAAAATAGGACTATCACGACTGTGTTTCAATGATTTTATCAAGCCAAAATGCCATAAGTGTCCAATAAAGAAGATATTTATCCCAAATGATGATTTGGGTATGTGTAATTTTTCATATACAAGTTTATATTTATGCAAGACACCTCCACACAAAAAATTGCAATTTCCCAGGTCCTATAATGTGCATTATTACCTATGCAATATCTATAGCGAATGTAAAGAATATACTCAAAATCGAAAGTAAAAAATGAATTAATCACGAAATCCAAAATGTGGAAATGGGATCCTGACATAACCATCATTGGATCTTAGTAGAGGCCACGAAGTGTCCCATTATTGAAAATATAAGTTAATGAGATAAATTCCACATTTTTTTTTCATGAAATTGGAATTTTTTTATGATGAGGGCTTTGAAATTTTGAATGATAAATACAACCATCAACAAATCATTCGCCAATACACATAAGATTAAGGGGACTAAGTGTGGGTAGAAGAAATAAATGATGAAGAATTAAGGGTTGTCAAGGAGTCTAAAAATAAAAAAGGATCATGGTTCTAATGAATAAGAGGAAAGGATGGTAAAAAGAGTATAGGGATGTTGAAAAGAGGAAAGTGGAGTAGTAGGTAATGAAGGGAAATAAAAATGGAAAACAAAGGAAGAATGGAGAGTAAGAAAGAAGAAGACAAGTAAAGGTAGGTTGTAAGAGGCAGGGATGGATAAAGGAATTTTCAGAGTAAGGGTTAGAAAGAGAAGATAAAAATAAAAATATGAGAGAAGAGAAGTATGTGAAAACAAGAGGGAAAGAGCGGGATGGATAAATAATGAAATGAGACTAAAGGCTTCAATCAACCCAAGCTGTTAAATAAAATTAATGGAAATTAACCTCATATCCAATCATCAAGCTTGAAGGATGCTATTTCCCCTTGCACTTTCTTCATTACAATTCTCATTCACCAATGTATTCTTCCTCCTGGCAACTTCCTCAAGAATTTGGTACATCCATCATTGTCCCAGCTGGTGTAACAACAACAAAAAGTAGTGACATGAGTCCACTGTAATCGAAGTTGCAGTAATGTCCAACCATTGGTGTTGCAACAACATTCAATTCTTTGTGTTGTATCATCACAACCAATGTTACATCAATGCAACTAGTGTTGCAGCAGTCGTGATAGCACCTGTAACATGCTTGCCAACTTGAAAAAGATATTAGTGTGATGAGCGAATCTTACGACACTGAGTTGTTTTTGGAGTTCTTTCCTCTTATTATGCAATCTAAATAAGCACAACTCACAATTCGAAAAGGAAACATGTGCAAAAATATTCTAAATACACACTTATCAAAACAAAAACAAATGAAATCGATACTAGAAAGAATCATTGCACCATTGATAGTTCCCCGGTAACGGTGCCAAAAAGGTTGGGTCTTTTAATCACCTCCTTAATTTATCAAGAAGATAGTTAGAAAGATTTCACATTTAATTATCAATCCAGGGCTCGTGTGGAAATTGTGAACTGTCGTGCACTATATATGTAGGAACAACTATTGTTTCTTTGTGTTGTATTCATAGTATCAATGATTACATTTGTGGTCGGAGTATAGACAATTCTCAAGCTATGGAAAGGTTCTACAAAAACCCACACTTGTAGAAATAGAAACACACATTGCAAAAATGAAAGCATACTGATAGGAAAGTAAATCACTCAAGAAGTGGTGGCCTCCTCGGCTCCCTTCTTTCAACCACATGCAGGTATTGGTAAACTGATTGCAGAATTGAAACTCTAAATTACTTTTGCAGAAATTGAAATTCACACCACACTTGCTGAAAATGAATCACATGTGCTAAAATAAATTGATTAAATATTTGATGGAAAATAAATTAACTAAGTCCTCGAAATCATATCCTAATCCTTTCCAAGATGATCCATCTCATTACTCAAACCAACAAATATAGTCATTGCATTAAGCACAATTATTCAATGGCATAAAAGAATGCAACCCAATATGAAATGTGTTTATTTGAAACAACTGAATAAATGAAATCCAACATAAACACAACCTCACATGAATGATTTCAACCAAGAAACTAGTTACAAAATGAAATAAAATAAACATTATGTGAATTTTAAAGAAATCAAGCAACCACATAAGCTACACAACACTATGTTATAGTGGAGTGGGCCCTACCTCCATAGAATAGAGTGTTGATATTTATTCTACATTAGCACTCATTTCATAAATTAATTAAATTAATTATGTTAATCAAAAGAAATCAATCTATTACAAACATGCAAAGAAAACAAATCAAACGAATTAATTAAATCACACAGTGTGGAAATTATAAAACCATAACTAAAATGAAAAATCAAATGAATTAACTAAATCACACATTAAGGAAATCATAAAACTATAAAATAAAAACTCAGTGGGTTAATTAAATCACACACTAAGGAAATTATAAGACTATAATTAAAATTAAAAGTCACTGAATTATTCCATTGTCATTCAGACATTTCTCTAAGAGTCCCCCCTCCCCTCCCACAAATAATGGAAACTAGAAATAACAAATATCTAAATGAATCCACTTATGGATTTAATAAATCCATAGTGGTTACAAGAATTTCCTAAATAATAAGTAGTTTCCATGATCCTTGCTAGAAATTAGCAATTAATAAATAAATTCCAAGATCTTTTGCTAACAATTAGCAAATAGTAAATGACTCTAAGATATTTTCCCAAGAATTGCAAGATATTTTGTTAACAATTAGAAAAGAATAAATAACTCCAAGATGTTTTGCTCAAAAATTTCAAGATTCCTGGTCAACCACTCAAACCAATATTTTGTCTTGGAATTCCAAAATTACATCCATATCTTTGATTTTCTTGGACTGATATTTTTGTTGCATAAATCCATAAGTGAAATATATGTGACATCATGGCTCACAGTTCTCATGGCTCAAGGTTTCTGATGTTGGCTCACGGTTCCAACGGCTCATGGTTCCTTGGGCAAGTTGCAGCACGGGAGTTGTGGCACCGTTCATAGTTGCATCACAAGAGTTGTGACACTATTCAAAGCTGCAACAAGTTGCAACAAATCGTGAAAAGTTGATTTATCAAAAAGTATGGTCTGAGTTGTTGAGATATTTTGAGGATAGACTTATATTGACATAATAATACCTCATGTGAAAAATCTCAAGGACCCACTTCGTAGATCTTTAGTTATAGGAGTAACATCAATGACGATGTAGGAGTAAAAAAAACTGGAATAACAACAAATATGAGTTGTGGCAAGGGAGTTGTGACACTATTTAGATTTGTAGCACGAGAGTTGCGGCATTGTTTAGAGTTGCAACAATGGTGCTTGAAGTTGCAACAACATAAGTTGTGGCACTTTTCAGAGTTGCAGTACGGGAGTTGTGGCATTGTTAAAAGTTGTAGAAGTAGTGCTCAGAGTTGCAGAATAAGAGTTGCAACACTGTTCAAAGTTGTAGAAGCAGTGCTCAGAGTTGCAACAACAGTGCTTGAAGTTGCGACAATGTTCCAGAGTTGCAACACGAGAGTTGCGACACTGTTTAGAGTTGTGGCACTGTTCAAAGTTGCAGCAACAATGCTCAGAGTTGCAACAACATGAGTTGCAACACTATTAAAAGTTGCAGTACGATATTTGTGGCACTGTTCAGAGTTGCAACAACAGTGCTCAGACTTGCAACGACACTGCTCAGAGTTGCAAAAATGTTCCATAGTTGCAGCATGGGAGTTGTTGCATTGTCAATGTTGTAGCAACAGTGCTTAGGGTTGCAACAAGGGAGTTGTTGGCCCTTGGTTATGGAAGCAAGTGAATATTAAGGAAGAAAAGGAAAAATGCGAACTGTGCAGAAGAAACAATGACTGTTAATGGGTCGAAGTAAGCAAAAGAGAAGAAACGACGGAGCGAAGTAAGATAAAGAAAGTCGTTGGACGAGGAGACCGAGGATGACAGATCAGCAAGGAAGATGGATCATGGACAACTTAGCAAGCAAAAAAATCCACCGTTAGATTCTTTGGAGTACCGTGCAAGAAGGAAGGAAAGATAGGTTGGCGAAGCCCTGAAAACGAAGGTCAAGTTGAACTAGGGTTTTCGTATCTATGGTTTTGACACCTAGATATCGGCCTAAGGCTGTCAGTGAGCTATTGTAATGTATAAATAAGAACCTAGATGAGGGAAGAGGGTTCATTCTAGTTCTTTTATTGTAATGAGTGATTATTGTTGTGAGTGAGAAAAGTGCTAAGTGCAAGAGCCTTCGGGTATTGTAAGATATTCAGCTAGGTGCGGAGATCAGTATTGCAGCTGGGTGAGAAGGAAGGGGGGGAGACAGAGAGAAGAAGAAATAATATCTGCTAGCTGAGAGCGCAGATAAGAACTATATGCTTCATCCTAATATATTATAAAGCACAGTTATGTGGGCGTAGCCCTAGAGAGAGGGTGAACCACATATATATTGTGTTGTGTGTGATTGATGCTATGTTCTTTGTCCTTTGATATATTTCTATTGCACTATTGTGTTAGATATCATAGATAATTGTGTGGAGTAGAGATAAGCTGGTAAGTGATATATAAATGAAGTGTTGTTCTTGTATTTGATCCACTTGATATTCCCTTTGGTTGTAGATATCTCTGTCCTGCAACCCCCCCATAGTTGCTTCGGGTGAGACTACATCTGCCTCATAGGTGTTTCCGAAAGGGCCCGTAGTTAGGTCTTGTTGGTGCACTCTTGGAGCTGAACCTTGGGTTTGCCCCTGTGCCAACAAATGGTTTCCTTGCTAGGACATGAATCTTCTTGAGGGAATGTCAAGGTGGTTTCCATCAAAGAAAAAGATTCAGAAGTGGATAGAAGATCAAGAAAAGGACTTCGTTGAAGCCCAGAACAAGAACCCTAATATTATTACAGAGGATCGGTTAGGAAGATATATCTTTACTGATATACATGATATTTTCTTTGGAGGAATCCATCAGGAGCTATATGAGTTGTTAGCTAGGTTAGAAGATACCCAACTTGAGATCATATCTAGACGTCATGTGGTTTGGACGTCGGCACTGATCAAGAAGGTCAAGAGAGTCAATAACATCATGTCACAAGTAGTAGATCATTGGTTTGATAGCACCATTGGAGGGTACATCACCGAGCTTGTTGTTGATAGAGTAGAGTCATATAGCCAAGCCGAGAGATATTTCTTCAAGGGACCTAGAGGAAATTTTTTACACTTTGTAAAGTTGAGGATCAAGATGCTATTGCATGAGAAGAACATCTTCAAGATATAGTAGTTGGTTATATTGGAAAAGGCTAATGTTCAAGAACTCAAAAAATGAAAATGACACAGAGGTTGGACATATGCGCAGTGGGAGAGCATTTAGAGAAGTTAATATTGTGAACCTGTTTAAGTAGAACTACGGGGACAAGGGTTTCTACAATGGAGAAGAGGAAGATATGACAGACGAAGAGAATCCAGAACCCGCTAGGACAGAGGAAGGGAAAGGTGAGGAACCTCGCCGGGAAGAGCCAGAAACTTCAGGAACTACGCAGACTGTTGAAGTAAATACTATTATTCCTCCTGTTGATTCAACTGCGTTAAGCAATCAGAGTAATCAGAGCCACCAAAGCGTTCAAAGCACTATCACTAGTAGTCCACCACATACTCAGTCAGGAAACCTAGGAAGATCTATCGAAGATGAGAAGAGGTTACCAACCTTTAGAGGATATGGATCTGAAGACCCTGAACAAAACTGGTTTCTTTGTGAAGCCATGTGGAGTATTAAGAATATCACCGAGGAATATATCAAATGATCTCAGTTCAACACTACTCTAAGAGATCGTGCACTGAGTTGGTACATGAAATTTGTCTAAGGAGCTACACCTAAACAACTGAATGCCATTAAGACTTTGCTAATTTCTGAATTCAATAAACCTAAGTCAGAATCACAGTGCATTACAAAACTAATAGAAATCAAGCAAAGAATAGTTGAACCAGTGTGGGAGTTCGATCAGAGATTTAAGACTTTAACAGGCCATCTAAGTTTTCAAATCCCAGATGAGCAGAACAAGGAATGGTTCATTGTTTCCCTCTTATCACACATTCGAGTTCCTCTGATGCAACAAAATATTGCTTCGTAGGTTGAGGCGCTCAATATCTCCATGAAGTTAGAATTAACCCCTATCGGAGAATCCATCTCAGGTATCAGTCAAATCTTGAGTCAGCTCACTAGTTTGTCTCTACAGGTCGAAGATATGAAGAAAGACAAGGGAAAAGATAAAAGAGAAGACATTTGGTGTGTCAGATGAAAATAATAAGGCCATGACAAGGAGCATTGTCCCCTATTCCATGAATACTTGGCCTCTAGATCCTTGATCCCTTTGAAGCAAGACACCCTACCCTAGTGCAAGGTATGCAGAAATAAACATCGCCCTGGTGAGTGATATTACAAGAAAAAATATGTTCAGACACCCACAAATTTGTATTTCATGTTATGTAAGTCCATAGGGCATGATGATAGGGATTGTATGGATTATGACCTCATGCATGAAAGGTCAAGTGACATATAAAAAATTCAAGGCGAAGTACAACAAGAAGCAAACACTACGCAGTATAATTCTCTAGGAAGAGGAAACTTTAACCCTCGCGGTGGATTCAAAGGAAGAGGAAAAGGAGGATGTATGGGTCGAGGTTGAGGATTTATCATCTATTACAACTGCATGCAACCAAGACACTTGGAAAGGGACTATCAGAACCCTTGTACTACTTGAAACTATTGTAGTTCATTCGAACATGTTATAGAATATTGTCCTGTGCTGCTATCTAAGCTTCAGGAGAGACGAGGACCTCAACAGAACCTGCAAGTGAAATTGATATACGTTGAACCTCATGGAGAGGACCCTAGATTCATTGTTATCACTAGAGGAGGCACTTTTATAGGAGAAGACATAATGACCCAAGGAAAGACTATAGAAAAATCAGGAGTCAGGAAAGCTGGAGAGAAGACACAAACTTTTGATGCAAAGAAAGAAAGACAAATGTTTGAGGAGGCAAGAAAAGAATTCATGGGAGACCAAAATTCTTCATCAAAGACATGACCAGAACTAAGAGAATATGGAATTCCTCTAGCATTCGATCAATCCACTTTTCCAAAAGAAGGAAAAGAGGTAAGCAAGCTCATGGAATTTGTATATATTTGTATTAAGTTGATTCAATATGAAAGCATTTTACAAGAGCTACAAAATTTAATCAGACAGTATGAGCTAGGAAATATAGACCCCTTATTGAATAGGGAAGTACACCAAGTCTCTAAAAGCAGAAGGAAAAATAAGGAATACACTTGAATGCTCAAATCAGAGAGTATGATATAGACTATGTGGTCCTCGACTTGTGGTCGGAGGTCAATATCATGATGAAGCAGACCTGGGCACTAATGGGAAAACCTAAGTTGATATATTCCCCTATCAAGATTAGGATGATTAATCAGCAATTTGTAAGCCCCTTTGGAAGATTGGAACATGCCCCTTGTGGACATCGACGGAGTGAGTCCGTTTGCAGACTTCGAGGTGATTGAGATAGTTGATGATAGTTGTCCTTACCCTGCATTGTTAGGAATTGATTGGGATTTCAATAATTCCAATGTAGTTGATTTAAAGAAAATACGTATGACGTTTGAAGGATATGGCCTTAGGGTCATTGCACCTTTATATCCCGATGAAGGTCAGTGATACATAGAACCCATCAGAGAAGAAGACCGCACATATGAACTGGAAAACATATACAAATTAACAGCCAAACAACAGGATTACATTAATCCTACGGCCGATGGGAACCTAAGATGGCGAAGTGACAACACATGTTCATCAGATTTAGAAAGAGCACTGGAGAACTAGTAGAACAAAATGTACAAAGTATCCACAAGGAGATGTGCTAGATTAACCAGAGAAGTTTGCTGGATCGACACAACAGTAAGTAACTTAACCACCTTTGATGGTCTGAATCCTTTAGAAACCTTCTTGTCGGACTTTGAAGAAAGTGTACCGACGCAACAAAGATTGTTGGCAATGGATGAGGCCTTGAAAGCAACACCAACAAGATGGTGGGGGACACACAAAAACAACATTACAGACTGGGTACAAGGTCGTTCTCTGATGATAGCACGGTTCTCAATGCAATTAGAAGGTTGTGAAGTTCGGTACACAGTTCGAAGCTTCCCGAAGGACCATGTGCAAAGTTCCGAGGAAGCTTGGAGAAAAATTCTTCAAGAGCTGTGGGTGCAAAAATTCATTAACACGTTGGACACAACCCTTATCAACTGGTACTTCAAGCAGAGTTGTGCCTCATGACTGCAGATTGGGAAGGTATGACTCAGAATTTTGTAACTACCTTCTTATTCGAAAGTCAATATCCTTCAGTAGATCAAGCATTACAACTTGTAATACAAAAAGTATTTGAGGAGGCATCTAGCCTCCCTTTAGAACAAGAACAAGACGAATGGAATGTGCTTCTACAGAAACTGCAAATATGTTACAACATCAATGTTGATGAAGACGATGATCCTAGGAAGGTGAACATCATCGAAACAGAAGGCCAAAGAGAGATAGAAGGATCAGGAGTTGAGCTACCTTTCATTGGAAAAACAATCAAGATAAAGAAAGTCAATATTGGAATAGAGCAAACACCGAAGCTTGCAAATGTTGGAGATTATTGGGATGCTGCTACTATTGACAAGATTATAGAGTTACTGCATGAATATCAGGACTTGTTTCTGACAAAGTTCACTGATATGAAGGGCATTAAAGGGCCTATGGGAGAGATGAGGATTGAACCTAGACCCTACAGATTGAACCCTAAATATAAGTAGAAAGTGAAAATTGAGCTTGATAGAATGCTTAGGGATTATAGAACCTGTCGAAGAATCATAGTGGATTAGCCCTATGGTGGTACAAGATGAGAAGACAAGAGAGATCAAGATCTGCATAGATCTCAAGAAGTTGAACGATGCCTGTTTGCATGACCCCTTCCCTACACCATTCACTAATGAAGTGTTAGATAATGTAGGAGGCCAGGAGGTATATTCTTTTACAGATGGATTTTCAGGATACCATCAGATCCGGATTGCCAAGAAAGATCGCCATAAGACCAAATTTGCAATAGAATGGGGATCCTATCAGTATACAGTGATGTCGTTTGGATTGAAGAATGCCCCAATCATCATTTCCAAGGTGGTGGTCGAATCATTCAAGGAGTTTCTACATAACTTTCTAGAAGCATACTTTGATGATTGGACTATTTTTAGTTTATTGAAAAATCATATTGAATGTCTAAGACTAATGTTGGATAAGTGTAGGCAGTGTCAGATTGCCTTAACCCTGAAGAAGTGCATTTTATTTTCACCATTTGGAGTGCTATTAGTTCATATTGTATGCAAGTAGGGATTGCTGGTAGATCCATCTAAAATTTCCATTATAGTTGACCTGCCCCCTCCTACTTCAGTCAAATAGTTGCGCACTGCACTTGGACATACTGGATATTACAATAAGTTCATTAAAGGATATGCATAGATTACAACACCCATGGAGAAGATTTTGAAGAAAGACTATCAATTTAGTTGGATAGAAGAATGCCAGTAGAGCTTCGACACACTGAAGCATAAAATGGTTACTGCACCTATCCTGGTTTTTCTAGATTGGAGCAAGGAATTTCATTTGCATGTCTATGCATAGTCTATTGCATTAGGAGTTGTGTTAGCACAACCGGGAACATGAGACATCGACCACCCGTTAGCCTTTGCTAGCAGGAAGCTATCAAAAATTGAGATTAATTACACCACCATTGAGAGAGAAGGGTTAGCCATGGTGTATGGGCTGTAGAAGTTCCACCACGACCTGTTGGGAGAACACTTTAAAATGTTTACTGATCACTCCGCTCTGAAATACCTAGTCAACAAGCTAGTGTTGGGGGGGAGAATATGCAGATGGCTTCTGCTATTTCAGGAATATGATTTTGAGATCGTGGTTAAGCCAGGAAGAATGAACAAAGGTCCTGACCACTTGTCGAGATTGGAACACGGAGAATAGCCTACTAGTTTGGAGGATACATTTTCAGATGCAAAAATGCTATCCATTAGAAAGATTGATGATCAGTTCACAGAAATAGTCCAGTTCCTATCAACAGGAATGGCACCCAGTGAATATACAATCACCCAAAAGAAACAACTAGTAGTGCGCGTTGCTGACTTTTCACTTATAGTTGGACAACTATACAAGATGGGACCTGATGAGATACTGAGGAGGTGTGTTATGGAAGCAGAGCGACCGTTGATCCTCACCGAAGCTCATGAAGGAATCGCAGGAGGACACTACGCATGGAAGGAAACTGTGTAGAAGGTTCTTAGAGCTGGACTTTGGTGGCCTACCTTACATAGAGATGATAAGGACTATTACAGAGCCTATGATGTATGCCAAAGAGGTTGGAAACCATCCAAAAGAGATGAAATACCTTTAGCACCACAACTGACCCTACAAGCATTTGAGAAATGGGCCATTGACTTCATAGGACCTATAAACCCACCAGGAAAGCGCACAGGAGCAAGGTCCATAATCACTGCGACAGAGTACTTGACCAGATGGGCCGAAGCAAGAGCAGTTAAGGAATGTAGTGCAACTACAGTTGTGGGCTTCATATTTGATGACATCATAACCAGGTTTGGATGCCTGAAGATCCTTATGAGCGATTGAGGCACACATTTCATCAATAAAATAGTTGAAGCCTTGACTAAGGAATATGCAGTCCGTCATCAGAAGAGCATGTCTTACCATCCACAAGTGAATGGGACAATTGAAGCATTCAACAAGATATTGGAGATAACGCTAATGAATATTTGTAGTGTGAACAGGGATGACTGGGATTTAAGAGTACTAGCAGTACTTTGGGCCTATAGAACCACTTGCAAGAAACTAACAATCCAGACCCCTTTTAAGTTGGTGTATGGTCTCGAAGTCGTTGTCCCAATGGAATATTTGGTACCAAGCTTAAGAATTGCTTCCTTTACAGATATGGATGACATTGGCACTGTTCGAGAGAGGCTTGCACAATTGGTCAAACTAGAAGAAGAAAAATTTATTGTAGGATTTCATCGGCAGGTTCATAAGGAAAGAGAGAAGGCCCACCACGACAGACACATCAAGAAGAAGGTATTTAAGCAAGGTGATCTGGTACTGGTATATGACAGTAAGTTCATGAAGCATCTTGGGAAGTTTAGAACGCATTGGCTTGGGCCATATGAGGCGGCCTATAGTACAGAAGGAGGATTTGCATAGTTGAAGACTTTGAATGGAGAATGGAAGGAAGGATTAGTGAACGAGAGCTGATTGAAATTGTATTGTGACAACCAGCTGCCTCGCAGCTCTCAGTGAAAGAATAAGGAAAAGGGTCTAGGTACCAGGTGCAGTTGAAACTGGGTACCAGACACAAAAAAGATAGTTTGCACAAGGAAGGAAAGGAAGCATAGAGCAGAAATCAAAAGCTTCCCTGCACAGTCTGAAGAAAAAACAAAGCAGAAGGATCAGATCTGAAGTGTCTCGAGACGAGTCATAGTTGAGTGTTGGGGTCTTGTTGGCCCTTGGTTATGGAAGCAAGTGAATATTAAGGTAGAAAAGGAAAAATGAGAACTATGCGGAAGAAACAATGACTGTTACTAGGTCGAAGTAAGAAAAAGAGAAGAAAAGACGGAGCAAAGTAAGAGAAAGCAAGCCATTGGATGAGGAGACCGAGGATGACAGATCAACAAGGAAGATGGATTGTGGACAACTTAGCAAGCGGAAAAAGCCATTGTTGGATGCTTTGGATCACCGTGCAAGAAGGAAGGAAAGACAGGCTGGCAAAGCCCTGAAAACGCAGGTCAAGTTGACCTAGGGTTTTGGTATCTAGGGTTTTGACACCTAGATCTCGGCCTAAGACTATCAATGAGCTATTGTAATGTATAAATAAGAACCTAGATGAGGGAATATGGTTCGTTCTAGTTCTGTTATTGACATGAGTGATTATTGTTGTGAGTGAGAGAAGTGCTAAGTGTAAGAGCCTTAAGGTATTGTAAGATATTCAGTTGGGTGCAAAGATCAGTCCTGCAGCTAGGTGCATGGGAAGGGGGAGAGACAGAGAGAAGACGAAAGAAGATCTGCTAGCTGAGAGCACAGACAAGAACTGTATGCTTCATCCTAATATATGATAAAGCACAATTCTATGGATGTAGCCCTAGAGAGAGGGTGAACCACGTATATCTTGTGTTGTGTGTGATTGATGCTCTATTCTTTGTCCTTTGATATATTGTTGTTGCATTATTGTGTTATATATGATAGATAGTTGTGAGGAGTAGAGCTAAGATGGTAAGTGATATATAAATGTTGTGTTTTTCTTGTATTCAATCCACTTGATATTCCCTTTTGTTGTAGAAATCTCTGTCCTGCAGCCCCCCCATAGCTTCTTTGGGTGAGACTGCATCTTCCTCGCAGGTGTTTCTGAAAGGTCCAATAGGTAGGGCTTGTTGGTGTGCTCTTGGAGTTGAACCCTGGGTCTGCCCTTATGCCAACATGAGTTGCGACATTGTTCAGAGTTGCAGAAAGAGTACTCGGAGTTGCAACAATGTTCCAGAGTTGCAACAATAGTGCTTGGAGTTTCAACAACTTCTATAAGGAGTTGCAACAACTGCATGGGAGTTGCAATAGTAGGAACCAAAATAATCCCGTGGCGATATCACATTTTGCACAATACCTTACCTGGAACATCGTCTTTTCAAATTAACTCAAATATAAATGCAAATATGCTATTTCTCTAATATTTAACTAGAATTCATATGAAATACTAAAGAAATGCAATGGAAATCACATTGGTTCTAAATCCTGCATATAAGCATAAAATAAAGATTAATAAGAATTAATACAAGGTTATGGGTAATAAAGAAGGGATTAAAAGTATGGAAAGGAGATGCGAAAAGGATGAAAATTACATGGCCCAACAAAGGTTATGTGTGGATTTTAGAAATATGAACAGGTGTTCACTAAAGGACAATTATCCATTACCCAAGATTGATCATACTCTGTAGAAAGTAGTAGGTGCTCAAAGAATTTCTATGTTGGATGGATACTCTGGATATAATCAGATATCAGTTTTTAAAGAAGACAAGAAGAAGAGTGCCTTCACTACTCTTTGGGTCACTTTCATGTATGACAAGATGCCCTTTGGTTTGATGAATGTAGGGGCCACTTTTCATAGGGCCATGGACATTGCATTTATGGGATAAAAAGATAAATTCATGGTCATCTATATAGATGATACTACTATTTTCTCAAAATATGATGATGAACACTTGCATAACCTCAAATAGACATTTAAAAAGTGCATAAGGTATGGAATATCTTTAAACCCAAATAAATGTCACTTTTCCATGCATGAAGGCAAGCTCTTAGGTCATATTGTGTCTGCAGGAGGAATCAAGATAGATCCTGAGAGGGTGGAGGCCATTCAAAAGATTGACATTCCAAGAAACCAAAATGCTATACAATCTTTCATAGGGAGAATAAATTTTTTAAGGAGGTTCATACCCAATTTTGTTGAAATCATCAAGATCATTACCAATATGATGAAAAAGATGCAGAAATCAAGTGGACACTAGAAGAAAAATATTCCTTTGAAAATATAAAGCAGGCTCTAATTGAAGCTCATGTCCTTATTAGTCCAGATTACTCTAAAGAATTTCTAGTTTTTTCATTTGTATATGAAGATACCATTGTTGTTGTTCTGTTACATAGGAATGAAGAAGGCTGTGAGAAACCTATTTATTTCTTCAGCAAGACTCTTAGGGATGCATAACTAAAGTATGACATAATGGAAAAACGGCTTATGCCTTAGTTAAGGCATTAAAATCGTTCAGGGTTTATGTTTTACATTATAATATAATTTCTTATGTCCCTATAAGTGATGTAAAATAGATACATGTACAACCAGATAGTGAAGGAAAAAGGGGAATATGGATAACCAAACTCTTGGAATATGACTTGGTCATAAAACCCAGAAAGTTAATAACAGGACACGGTCTTTCCAAATCGCTTGTTGAATCAAATTGTAAAGCTCTTGGGCTACATTACATTTTTAGTCAATCAGATGGTTTAGTTCCACAAACTGAAGGAAGGAGCTTATAAGTAATGGAAAAATATATTTCTTCATCCTGGTATAAATATATTGTTCACTTTTTGCAAAATCTTCAACCTCCTGCTAATTTTGATAAGTCTAAGGTGAGATCCTTGAAAATTAAAGCTTTGAAATACTGCATAATCAATTGGGTCATGTTTTAGCAAGACCTTAATGGATTTTTATTGATATGTGTTGATGAAGAAGAAGAAAAGAAGGCGTTGACTGATTTACACAAGGGATTTTGTGGAGGACATCACCATTGTAAAGACATAACTTTCAAAATATTGAGGATGGGATATTACTAGCCTATGATATTTTCTGATTGTTTTCACAGGTCAGAGCATGTGAACAATGGCAGATGTTTGTAGGAAAACAAAAGTTGTTTTCTCTTCCTTTGAAATCTATAATTGAAAATGAGCCTTTTCAGTAATGGGGTCTCGATTCCATTGGAGAAATTCATCCACCTTATTCTGGGAAATACAAGTGGATACTCACAGCCACTGATTATTTTAGAAAATGGACTGAGGTTGTCCCTACAAGGAATGCAACAGATAAGGTCATCATGAGATTTTTAGAAGGAAATATTTTCTCAATGTTTGGATGTCCTAGGAAATTGATTACAAACAATTCTCAGGCATTCAAGTCTACTTCTATGGTTGAATTTTGCAGAAAATATAACATTAAGATAGCCCATTGTACACCTTATTACCCACGGGGTAATGGATTAGCTGAATCCACAAACAAAAGTCTTGTCAAAATCATTAAGAAGTTGTTGGAAGAAAACAAAATATCATGGGACTCCATGGTGAAGTTTTCCTTATGGGATGACAGGATCAACACTAAAAAGTCAATTGGAACCTCTCCTTTCTAGTTGGTCTATGGTATAGATGGCACATTTCCAATCCAACTTGGTTTACCTATACTTAAATTCCTGTAAGAAGAGTTGGAATAACCAAATGACATTAAATGAAGGATATTTCAAATCATTGAAGTTCAGTAGAAAAGAGAAATGCTAAATAAGAAGTTTGAATCTCATCAGAGCAAGGTCAAGGAAGTGTTTGATAAAAAGACTAAAAAATATGATTTTAAAACAGGAGAAATTGTTCTGAGATGGGATTCTAGGAGGGAAGAGAAATCAAAACATGGTAAGTTCGACAATCTATGGTTTGGTCCTTTTAAAATAGTCAAACTTATGAATAACAACACCTTTGTCTTAAAAACATTGAAGCATTATTGCACATGAAGGCCCAAGAGTGATTCAATTGTACATATTGTTTTATTTTGGTGTGTTTAAATAGATCAAATAAAGACTCCAAGCCCAATGAAGGCACTAGTCTACAATTAGTTCTTTTCTTTGAATATTTCATAATGCAGGATTAATGATCTGAAATAAAATATGGATCAAAGCAGTTAGAAACAAAAAAAGGATGGATAATAAGTGGGAAAGAAAGACATTGATATGCATGGCCATTAATGTTTTGTCACAAAACATTACCACCAGAAGGAGCCAGTGTTAGTCCCTAGACACACTACAACCTTTTTCCCTTGATTTTTATCCCTTTTTATCAAAAAATTGTTCCTATCTTCTTTTCAGAAATCTATTCCCTCATTAGCCCATTCTTCTTAAGTTTCTTACATATTTCCTTTTGTTGATTACCTGGGGTGTGATTGCTCTTTTGATATTTATTTTCATGTTTTTCTAGTCAGATTGTTTTTAATTTTTGCATGGTTTGAGTGTGTCCCATTAGAATTATAGTTAATTTAAATTTTCCAAAATTTAAAGGAGAGACAAAGTCGCTACAAGAATGCCACCATTCTTGTAGCGCCTAAATTCATCATTATTTTTAAATTTTTTGTGGATCCAGGAAATCGTGTTAGCTGTTAGAGGACCATGCAGAGGATCGTGCAGAGAATCATGCAACATTGATAACTCTTATTAAATAATGTTTTGATTCAGGGTGACAATTTAATGAACACGAGTTTGTACCTGCTAGTACATCCATCAAACTTTGGTTTCGAGTCACGATCTTGAGCATTCAAAGTTGTGATTTAATATTGAAAATAATTTGTAATAACTAGATTGTGGCCTAACAAAATTTTGCAACCAAGGAAGATTTTCCATATCAGTTGTTTGTGTAGGAATTCATAATCCCGACTCTTAAAACCCTATAATTTGTGGGTGTGATAAAAATTGTAGTCAACATGATGGCACCAAATAAAAGTGGTCAGGTTATTCGTTTGGAACCAATATTGGGAAAATTACAAGAGGCATATCCTAAGATTTTGTAAAAATTTGTTGATGTAGGTTAGGTTGACTTCTACTGTAATTTCCAAGGTTACCATGAGAAGGTTTCGATGTTGTTCGCTAAAAAATTTGATGGTTTTAAAACTCAGGTGAGGAATATATTAATCTATGTTACAGAGCCCTTGATAGGGGAAACATGTCACTTACTTGTGCATGGTAAAAGGTGGTGGAAGAAAGGATAATTATATGCAGACCTGTGCAAGCAATATTTGGTCCCATAACACCATGATCCTGAATGGAGTCAAGGGATCTCGAGTAAATGGATAAAGGAAGAATGATAGGATGTTTTGACAATGGTTCAGATGTATATAACTAGTGAGGTAAGGTATTATTATGCTTACCATTACCATATGAGAATTTGTGTACATTTAAATGGAGATGCAGAGATGAGTTTTCCCTTTTATTTGTTGAAGAGCTTGACCAAAATGGCCAAGAGGATGCATAGTAATCCTGGAACTTCCCATAAAAATTTATTTCACCAAGGTTTGATCAAGATGTTGGTCTTGTATGCATTGAGAGAGGTTCAAGTATCCTGGAAACAATTATGGGACTCTTTAGGGTTTGAATAACTAGATCCAAAACAAAAGAAACCTAAAGCTTCAACAAGGAAAGGAAATACTCCAGGAAGCTCTGTAAAATTGCAGGAGGTCTCCTCTATAGAAAGATGAACTAGATAAAGTAAAAGGAAAATTGAATCACATCAAGAGGAAGAAATCAAGTTGGAGCTTGATTCCTCTACTTCAAAACATGAGTTTACAAGTTTTGACAGAATATATACAAGGAGAATGGATAATCATAGGATAGAACAGTTGCAGGAAGTGCAATCTGATCTTGAAACAAAAATTGAGGATGCACCTATTGAGAAACCCCCACAAGTGAAACAGAGTAAAGGAAATAAAAGAAAGGGTAAGCAACCTGTAAGCTATCCCAGAAGGCCTAAAACAAGATCTACAAATAAGTTGAGACTTAACTCAAAGGATCTGTTTAAACCCTCTTTGAAGAAATATAATCTGGTCATTTTAGATGATGATATCACAGAGAAAAATCATTAGAAGACCAAAAAGTTGAAGAAAAAGTAGCAATCAGTGCCAAAAATCCAATATTCTCTCTCAGATGATAACATCCCTGAAATCACTAAGTAAGAAAGGCTATCAATCCATAAACTGAGGGAAATTCCAGAAATGATAGATTTTTATATGGAAAAGGGAGCACCTACTTTACCTGAGAATGCAACAAAATACATTTTTTAGGAAGAATCTGCAAAGGTGCACAAGAAGAAAAGGAAACCTAGAAAGCCAAAATTATCTATTGACTTAAACAAACCTACACTGGAATAAAATAAAGAAGAACATGCAATACAAGTAAAGCAAGAAGAACCTATGATTCAGATTAAAGATGTGTTGACATATGAATATTATAAGGCCATTATTGCAAACCCGAGATAGAAAAATTAAATACTTGTGATACAGAATTCTAGAATACAAGCTAAAGTCTAGAAGTTGAAGCATAAAGCAAAGGAAACTCTACGAATCCTTAAAGAAAATCTCTAAGGCTGCAATAAAATGTATTTTTGAAGAATTTTATTTTGCAGGAAAGGTCCAATGGATAGTCTTCTACTCAACAAAGAAAAGTTTACTTAGGCAATGTTAGTACACAATGTACAATTTTGTTTCAAAGTGATAGATTTTGGAACCCTTCTCTTAATAAGATGATGAAAATTTTTGAGAAGTTGAAGGACCTTTTTCTTTTGCCAGCATATACAAGTTTGAGGATCAAGTTTTCCAGCGCATCTATTTGGAATAGTTACTACAAATTTGACTTTTCAGGTCAAAGGACATATTTTAAAATCATAACCTAGCCTTAGGATCAAGTCTTTTCCTTAATGTCTAGGATTTTTTGTTGTAATGTAATAAATGTAATGAAATGTGATTCCTATATATTAGCCAGATATCAGGACTAAATCAAAACTATATCTATATTTTAGAATCTATGGAAACCAACTCTGTGTATAAAAAGGAAATGTGTTTATAGAGTTAAAGGTTCAAGTTTGGTGGAGCTATAGGACATATTCTCATGAATTGTATACCGATATTCTGCTACATTTTACACTCAATGGAAAAACAATTCTAATGGTCAGATTATCTCATTCTTATGTTTAATTTATTCTTTCTTACTTTAAATTCATTTGAATCTCTTGCGAAGCATCTAATTTATTCTGTTCATATTGAATACCAGTAAATATTTTGTTGTTTGCTCAATTGTTACATAATTTCTGTTTGAGTATTTGTTTCTTATTTATGAATGATATTTGGTAATCAAGATTCTTCTATGTAAGTGAACAGAATGTAAGCTTGCAAATTCTCTTTCTTATTTTTAAATGTCCTTGTCTGTCATATCAGAGTGATTGTCATTGACTAAGGGAATGTGGTGGAAAATTGATTTTGTAACCATAATCTTTATATTTTACCTTATTCATCCACTTCTTGACCCACAAAACAACCTATAAACCCAAAAATACCTACAAACATAAACCATTGCAATAAATTAGGTTATGTATCTTGTCCTTAGCAGGCAAGGACAACTTTAGGGACTAATACCTATCATTGATGAATTATTAGATGAATTGAAGGGAGAAAAAATATTTACTAAGTTGGATCTTCGTTCAGGATATCATCATCAGAATGAGGAAGGAAGACATTCCTAAAACAAATTTTAGAACACATGAAGGTCATTATGAGTTTTTGGTTATGCCATTTAGACTTACTAATGCACCTTCAACATTTCAAAGCTTGGTGAATTCTATTTTCAAGCCCTTCCTTAGAAAATTTGTGTTAGTATTTTGTGATGACATACTAATCTATAGTGAATCTTGGGAAGAGAATTTACAAAATGTTGATAGAGTATTACAACTATTGGAAGAGAAACAACTTTATGCAAATCCTTCCAAGTGTTCCTTTGGGGTTCAAGAAGTGGAATATTTGGGTCATATTGTATCTGAGGGAGTTGTAAAAGTGGACCCTAAGAAAATTAAAGTTATGTCTGAATGGCCAATTCCCAAAACCTTGAAGAAAATTAGAGGATTCTTAGTATTGAAATGCTATTACAACATTTTTTTCAAGAACTATGGTCAAATAACAACACCTCTAACAACATTATTAAATAAGGAAGAATTTTCTTGGACTGAAGAAACAACCAAGGATTTTGAAAAACTTAAGGAGGCTATGTGTACAACTCCCATCTTGGCCACACCTTATTTTAAAAAAGCATTTATTGTGAAGTGTGATGCCCCAGGCCGTGGAATTGGTGTAGCTTTAATTCAGGAAGGAAGGCCCCTTTCCTTTGAAAGAAGAAAAATTAAAGGAAAAAATTTAGTCAAACCCATTTGTGAAAATAAAATGTTGGCCATACAACATGCAGTTCCGAAATGGTGCCCCCTACCTAATAGGAAGACACTTCAAAGTAAAAACAGATCATGACAGTTTGAATTACTTCTTGGGGAAATGATTATCCTCAGAAGAGAAACAAAAATGGGTTACAAAGATGTTGGTTTGTGAATTTGAAATTATCTACAAAAAAGGAAAACATAATGTTATGGTAGATGCCCTTTCCAAGAAAGAAGAAGAAACAAATGGTTCAATATGTGTCATTTATCTTCCACAATCTGATTGGGTGGAAGAAGAAAGGATAGAATGGAAGCAAGATCAAGAGGTATGCAATATCATTCAACAACTACGTGAAGAGCCAAATTCGGTAGATAATTTTGTATGCAAGAATGATTTTCTATGGTATCATGATTGCCTATATTTATGTAATAATTCCCAACTCAATCATAAGGTCATTTTGGAATTTCACACTTCTCTTATAGGGGGACATTCAGGATTCTTGAAAACATACCACATGATCAAGGAGGATTTTTTATGGGAAGGTGTTAAAAATTATGTTGAAATTTTGTGTCTAAATGTTTGTTCTGCCAACAAAATAAGGGAGAGATAATCAAGACTCCAGGTCTCCTACAACCATTAGCTATACCAAGCCAATGTTGGCAAGAAGTTTCAATGTATTTTATTACAAGTTTATCCAAATACGAAGGGAAAACTACCATCATGGTAGTAGTGGATCGATTTAAAAAGTATGCCCATTTTTTCTCTATTTCTCATCCTTTTAAAACAAGTACAATAGCTGCAACATTCATGGAAATAGTTCAAAAAATACATGGAGTCCCCAAGATTATTGTAAGTGACAAAGACCCAATTTTCACAGGAAATGTTTGGACTGAATTATTTTCTTGTTTGGGTACTCAATTGTCTCATAGCGCATCTTACCACCCTCAATCTGATGGTAAAACTGTGATTTTGAATAAATTTCTAGAAGGATATCTTCGTTTATTTGCATATGATAAAAAAACACAATGGGTCAAGTGGTTTTCCTTGGTGGAATGGGTGTACAACACATCCTTCCATACTTCATAAAAAATGTCCACATTTCTGGACATTTATGGATATCATCCTCCATACATCACATCACCCTTGAAATGGAATACAAAGGTTCAAGAAGTGGAGGACCACATAGGGAACCAAAAGAGGTCCTCAAAATATTGAAAGAAAACTTTGTTATGGAAAAAAATAGGATGAAACAACAAGTAGATCAACATCGCAGTGAAAGGGAATTTGAAGTGGGGGATTCGATATTTCTAAGGCTACAACCATACAAAAAAATGTACCTTAAGAAACAAAATAAGGACAATAAATTAGAACCAAAATATTATGGCCCCTATAAGGTTTTACAAAGGATTAGAAGTATGGATTACAAATTGGAGTTTCCTCCATCTTCACTTGTACATCCAATATTCCATGTTTCTTGCTTAAAG
>ML780441.1:278388-305958 GCA_009831015.1 Picea engelmannii | reverse complement strand
TGATGGTATTTTCACTATCAATGGGAGGAGGAATATAATGAAAAGGGTCTCTATGTCTAACACCAGTAGAATGAAGAGATGGAGAATCCTCATAATCAAAAGTGGGGTTGGCTGCCCTCTTTCTCCCTATTTCATCTTGTATATCTTTTTCCCTAGCCTTACGAACTTGGTAGTCATTAAGTACCTTTTTCATCTCTTCTCGAATAGGCCAAATAACCTCCAATGGTGCCTCACATGATTTAACTTGGCCTTTAACACCAGCCAAGTGTTCTTTCAACCTACGAATGCCACCCCCCCCACCTTATGCATTGTTGACAATACTTGCAATACATACTACCTTCAATCACCTCAGCATGAACCCAAGCAACATCTTTAGTTTTTGGGGCCATTGTAAATTTGTAAATGCAATTGCAAACTCAAAGGCTAAATCAAACTTCAAACTTCAAACTTCAAAGGTGGAATTTTCACAATGCAAGCAATCTGAAAATGCAAAGAAGGAACCTTTTCTTAGACTCTTACAAGTTTCAAACATTCAACAATCAAGATTCAATCATCATTCATCATTCAACTCTCAACTTTCAAGATGGAAAAAAAATGAGTGGAAATTGTTCAACATACCTCTAGAGTCTCCTCCAAACTCCTCCAAACTTGAATATGAACTATAGCCTCCTAGTTGAGATGCCAAATCCACCAAAAACTATCCAAAACACTTGCCCAATAATCTCCTCAAGGCTGCTCCTCAAAAATCAATGTTGCTCCAAAACCCAAAACCTCCAAAATGCTTCCAAATGCTCCCAAATGATGAATGAGAGAAGTGTGAGGCTCTTAAAGGGGGTTGCTATGCCTTTATAACAATCTGTTAGGGTTTAGGAGGGTTCAAAATTTAGGAAAAAAAAAAAACTTTTTGGCATCCGCAGGCATGATTGGGCAAAACAGAACCGAACCAGTCGGTTTAAGATGGAACCGGTCGGTTTGGTACCGAACCGGCCGGTTCGGTACCAAACCGATCGGTTCGGTTTTTCTACCGGTTCGACCCGGTCTGTCATCTAACCGCTCAAGCTGGCCGGCTTCGGTTTCAGTTTGCTGGTTTTTAAAACTATGCTTAACAGAGCATTTAGCAGTTAACATTGATTAGTATTTAACCCTCAATCACATCGTAGGTAAAAACCCTAATTACAGAGCAGCACAGTATTCAACAATATCTAACACATCCAAGAACTTAGCACATAGAAATAGATCAGATCTAGCATTCATTCATATTACTAAGCACTAAGCATTCATCCATAATAAAGCACTAAGAAAATAAATACACAAACACGTGAACAACATAGAACAAAGCACATAACACAGAGACACCAACTCTTCGTCTTCTTTATTATCTTCCTTCAATCGTCTTACATGCACAGAGCCTCAAAACCAACTCCGCATAGGATAGGAGATCTGTGCGCACCTCGCTAGATCCTCCTTCCTTGAGCTTGGAACAACACATAGCCTTTCTTACAATCACTTGCACTTAGCTCTATAAGTTTTCAACACACAATATGCGCAGAGCCAACTCAATCACATAGATCCAACTACCTACATCACTTTCACTTAGCACAACACCACACTACTTACTTACATCGCCTAGATTTCTATTTATACATTACAAAAGGGCCTAAACATGGATAAGACCCATGGGCCGACATCCCATACCTGTTACATAAACCCAAAACCCAAAAAACCCACAAAAGGGGGTGAGATCCCACGATCTCCGCTTCGCCTGGCATTCTGTCTTCAACCAGCCTATCGAAATCCCAAAAATTGGTTAAACACGACCAAGGTTCTCCAAAACTTGGTCGAGGGCCAACATGCCCCCAACACTCACCTGTGACTCATCCCGAGTCACTCTGATCTGGGCAACTCTTCTTTGAAGGCCTCAAGCTGCTTCAACCTACTGTTTTGCCAGAGCCTCCTGCTCGGAAAAATCTTGAATGACCTTCTTGGTGACAGGTCCTTCCAATCACTATTCCACTGAGGTAGCTACTTGTTCTAGCTATGCACCTTGTCCCTCAATCTCCTCAAAAAGTGTGCAGGTTTCATCCTGCACTGGATGGAGCCTCTAGGTCACTTCCATGAATTTACTCTAGATGGGATGGACCTATTGCTGAACCATGCACTGTTCCTGGGACCTTTTCATCCTCTCGATCGCTAACCGTGGCTTCAACTTTTCTTGTACTGTCTCTTCTTGTTGCTTCTCCTCCTGGAGTTGAGACTCCAATATCCTTAGTTCAGGGTCCTCTGCAAGGCGCTCATAGGTTTGCACACTTCAGATTCTTAATTTCTTGCATTCTAAGGCCAATGCCTTGATTCTTTCGACTGCACTCTAGACAGTTTCTTTTCTCTTATCTTACACTTCCTATGGAGTGTTTGGCATGGCTTGTAGTTCTAGTTCTTCCACTCTTTCTTGGAGCTACTGAATGGCTTCAGCGAGCTTCCCCACCTAGCTCTCAGTTGTTTCTTCTTCTATCTATGCCAGGACTGGCACAGAGCAAATTGCTCTAGTAACTTATTTTTTAACACCAATCTGCTCCGCGAACAATTGTTCTTTTTCCTTCTAGATCTGTGCTCTATCCTCTGTAAACTTCTCCTGGAGGTCATCTTTTTCTTGTTTCGCAACCCGAAGGTGCTTTATGGCTTCATCTTTTGCTTTCTTTAATGCCTCTATGTCCTATTCCTTTTCCTCTTGGAATCGACAAAGGTGAGCCTCTGTCGAATCTGCTAATCTGCGTAGCTGAGTAGGCTCATCTCCTACCTCTATGTCCCTTGCTGACAATGGTGCAGTAGACACTACACGGATCGAATAAAGAGCCTATTGTACCACTTTGAGCTCTGCCTGGATCCTGCCAAACATTTTCTCTTGTTTGGCTTCACTTCGCTGCAAAATTTCCTCTAAGGTATCTGATACAGTGACGATTATGAGTTCAATGTCATCCACCATGAGAACAATCTGAAATGGAGGATTATTGGCTTTTGACTTCTTCCGCGATGAAGGTTTCTTCGGAGAAACCTTTCTTTTCTTGAATGTCTCTGTCTCTGCCAAGGGATCTTTAGGCGGTGTTACTTCACCTTGCTTCTTCTTTTCACTTCCCCTTCATCCTCTTCTTTGTCTACTTCGTCACCTCCTCCCCCTTCAGGTGAATCTGATGCAACCTCCTCTGATGCATTGGTCAGTTCCTGTACCTCTTCCTTCTTTTTCTTCTTGCTACTGTTGGGTGCATCATATTCTTCTCGGATGACTACAGGACTTCTGATGAGGTCGGGGTCAGACACTTCTTCCTGTTCTACTGGTATGAGGAATTCTACAGGCCATTCCTTAGTTATTCCCTCCATATCTTCCTCAGTGAGCTTATAATAAGACTGGAGCTATTCTTTGTGTTCATCTCCATGTGCAGTGATGTAGATGAAGTGTCTGTCTGCATGGAACTTCACGATTGACCTGAACCGATGAAGGGTATTCAATGTCATGGAAGGGAAGGATTCAATGGCCCTCTTCAGCTGCAGATAATAGGTGTGAAACACTGCGTTTGACTACCATTTCTTCACAATGTTTCTCGAGTACCACAACATAGTGAAATTTATGACCTGTGGTTCAGACAACTCAATCTCAGGGAAGGTCGCTCCCTACAACATCTCCCAAGAAATGAAGGCAATGAGAATCAACAACCAACTAAAATGAAACTCATAGCCTTGGTCCTGAGCTTTGTGACAGTCTTTCTCTAACTGGTTGACAAGGAATGTCTCTCAGTTCATTTGCATCCCCTCAACGCATTTTCCTATGAGGTCAATGACAAACCCCATGACTTGCGTTGGCCTATTCTTCCTAACGAGCTTACCAATGATCAACTGGAAATCTAGGCTCATTGCACCATTATGGATGGAGGCTACCTTGTAGCCTTGCTTACCCTTCTCCAAATTGCCGTAGGTATCCTTGATTCGATGTGCCAGGGCATGGTCTGCAGCTTTCCCTGGGTAAAAATCCCGTGGGTCCAGTCCTTGCATGCTCAATCTGGTGATCAGGTGGATCAATGTTGAATCTACAGTGATGCACCTATCCAACCATAGGTAGCCGCCATGGAATCACGACAACATGAGTTTAATGCACGCTTAAGCTCTTGATGTCTGCCAAAATGTGGTATCTTCATTACATTGAGGATCGTGGACCTCGCGATGTCCACGGTCCATGGCTGGGGGATTATCTTCGACTTTTTCCCCTTTGTCTTGGTAAAATACTTGTGTGGTGCGAGAATTCCATGGTTCTTGCAATCTCCCAAATTGAAGTCACTGATCTTCAATGTTGGAATTTGTCCCAATTGTGGTTCGACTGTGTGTATCCCCTTCGAGAGGTACATAGTGATCAGTGTGTAGTCGAAGTCCCTTAGGACGCTGTCACGACTAACCGTGCCAACTAGAGGCAGGATGTAGTTGGACAGGATTGATGGGATGAAATTTGCATATGCCAAGTCATCACGATGCTTTCTTCTCTTCTCTGTCCCAGTTCGGGAGGGCCCAAATCGACGTGCAGTCGATGGGGATGCTTGCACTCCTCTCGTTGATGAAGCTTGTGCTCCTGCGAACATGACCTTCAAAGCCATGAGGTCTATGAGGATCTCTTTGATGGATTTCTCTACTTCTCTAAAGTCACCCGACATACACGCTCGAGATCATATATCTCAGGTCGGTGAACAAACCACTCAATCTAACAGAATGGGTGGTGAGGTCTCAATAATCACAGTGCAATAATAGTTATATCTCTATGGACTCGAATAATAATTGTTTGCAAAAGTGTCCCTGGTGAGAAATTTGACTAGTTAAATAGCTAACATTGTAACGGGATCCTCCAATGGGGAGGAATGCCTCAATCAATGCGATTCCATCCGTTAGGGCACAGTCCCAATGGTCCAATGGTGAACGTTCCGACCATAAGTGTGTTTCTATCCATTCTGGAGAATCGGTCTAACGGTCAGGACGCCTCCAATGGTCATATTTCTCCACCCTGTTGAAGTGCCAATCTGCGTTTTTCTGCTATTACGACAAAGTTCCAGTTCTGCAAACCTTCTTTCTGCGAAGTCCTCTCTAGAACTTCCTGCAATTTTTCTAACTTAGCTTTCTTATTGCTGAGCTTTCTGGCCTTCTTTCCTATGATCTGAGTTACTGGGTTCCTCTTTCCATTCTTATTCTTATTTGTACTTAGCATAGTAACTTCGCACTGTTGAGGGTCTTTCACAGGGTTTGAGGGTAGTACTTCTTCTCTTTCTGGAGTAGGTGCTCTACTCTCCTGCATGGATAGGTTTTTCAAGCCTTCTTGCATTTTTTCAACTTCGACAGCCAGGTCTTTGGCCCTAAGTTGCTTCAACTTGTCCTCTTGTTCTTCTATTAAGAGCGCTATTCTCCTAGCCATGAAATTCCTTAATTCTTTCTTTTTCTGTTCTATGGCTTCCTCTTCTTCTTTCCCTCGGATCTGATCTCTCTCAATCCAAGTCTTTCCTAGCAAAAGTGCAAAGGGGGCATTGTTCTCAACAAAATTAATAAGCTCGAATTCTTATTCTTTCGATGTTCGATGAGCACTCATAGGTACATGGGCAAGTCTTCCACATAGGGTTATCAACTTTTCTATAAACAATCCTATTCCTCCCAGTGAAGGAACCATAGCAGGTTTTCCTAATATTTCCCAAGTTCTTTCTATCATGATATTTACATGTGTTTCTGAATCCAATACATAGTCTATGTCGAAGTATCCTATTCTTGTTTCTATGCATTCTTTTTCTTTTAAGGTCTCTAGTAAAATGATGTCTCTGTGATCATTCAATATTTCTTTCATCTGTAACAATATGGCCTTTGATTCTCTCTTGTTCTTTAGCATGTTCTGAGTCTTTTGACCTTCCTCTTCGTTTTCTTGTCTCATGGTCATATTCTCAACCTTAGCAATCATTCTAGTGCAATCCAAAACTTCATGTCCAGTATCTTTACAACAAAGGAAAATAGGACCTCTACCAGGGCATTCCTTAGCAATATGTCCCGGTCTTCTGCAGTTATAACACAATGTCAATCCTCTCTTTCTCTTAAATGATCCCCAACCTTTTATGTACTGCACACTGGGATCACAGTGATGGACCTGCAAACAATTCTTTCTAGGATCCTACATCCACTTGTTAATCCAAAAACTCTTTTTATGCATAGGGATAATATATCTATCAGATCTATTCATATCATATCTCATTTCTTCAAACTATGCCCTAGTTTTCAGACTAGGACCAAATCTATCAAACATACATAGATCCATTCTTTCGAAACAAAAATTTCCACTTATCTTACCTTTATCAGAGCACAAAGCTTTAAGATCTTACCTCTTTTCTTCAGATCAGACTTCTCTTCTAGCATAGATCTTCACAAGTCAAGTAGAATATTGCGCACTACAACAACAGATCTACGCACAAAGCTTTCTCCTTTCTTTAGTTCCCAACAATCACAGTTTTAGGTCCTGAAAATGGAACCATTTGTTGGCACAGGGATAGACCCAGGGTTCAACGCTTCAACAACGCACCAACAAAACCCTAACTACCGGCCCTTTCGACAACACCTGCAAAGCATATGAAGTCTCACCCGAGGTAGAGGCAGGGGTGGTTGCAGGACTCAAGTGTTTGCAACCTAGCTGGGACACAGATCTGTGATCACAATACTTAACAGAGCACTTAGTAGTTAATAGTCATTAGTATTTAACACTCAATCACATCGTAGGTAAAAACCCTAATTACAAAGCAACACGGTATTCAACAAGATCTAACACATCCAAGCACTTAGCACATAGAACTAGATAAGATCTAACATTCATTCATATCACTAAGCACTAAGCATTCATCCAGAATAAAGCACTAAGAAAATGACTACATAAACACATAAACACCATATCACAAAGCACATAACACAAGATATACGTGGTTCACCCCCAGCGAGGGGCTACACCCACCAACTCTTCGTCTTCTTTATTATCTTCCTTCAATCTTCTTACATGCACAGAGCCTCAAAACCAACTCCGCATAAGATAGGATATATGCGTGCACCTCACTAGATCCTCTGTCCCCGATCTTGGCACAACACAGAGCCTTTATTACAATCACTTGCACTTATCTCTGCAAGTTCTCAACACATAATATGCACAGAGCCAACTCAATCACATAGATCCAACTACTTACATCACTTGCACTTAGCACAACACTACACTAATTACTTACATCACCTATATTTTTATTTATACATTACAAAAGGGCCTAAACATGGGTAATATCCATGGGCCAACATATCATACCCATTACATAAACCCAAAACCCAAAAAGCCCACAAAAGGGGGTGAGATCCCGTGATCTCTGCTTCGCCTGGCGTTCCGTCTTTGACCAACATGTCAAAGTCCCAAAAATTGGTCAAACATGACCAAGGTTCTCCAAAACTTGGTTGAGGGCCAACAATGACCTCAAAAGAGAATTGTTGAAACAATAGAAACCACCTACAAATGTGACCTTCTAACACAGGTTTTTTCACCAAATAATCTAAAGACAAATGGTCTATAAAAAACTTAAAATGACTTCCAAGTAAATGATGACTAAAATTTTGTAAAGAATACACCATAGCCAAACCTTCCCTTTCAGTTGTAACGTAGTTATGTGTAACACCCTAGGTTTTGAACCTCCATTTTCAAATAATGTATTGTTACAATGCTGAGAGGCCAGAGTGCCCAAACAATTATTAAAAGGCCAGTGTGCCCAAGACATGTAATTTTTTATCATTATTAATAATAAATACATCGTTGGGTGCTAGACGGACAAGGACTAGAGTTATAGGGGGATATGATTCCACCATAGAGGGGTCTTGAGGGGATAAGTGTTTATTCCTATTGTAATTATCCCTCTTTTTCTAAGGGAGGGGATCGGTTACATGAGCTTCTTGGGGAAGGCCAGGAGGTTCTTGATTTCCCCCACAAAGTTACTTAAAACCGCCTCTGGTCTAATTGGGGGGTTCAACTGATGTCTTGTTCGTTGATTCCCTATACATTCACCCATGTTTTCCCTCACGCACTCCCATGCATGAAATCCCATGCACGCACTCCCATGCACCCCTTGACCCATCCATCGATCCATCCTCATTTGCGTCTTGTCTTGGGAAAAGGAATAGAGCTGCTGAAGAATTAGCCACGAGATAGTTGGTTGTGGTGGTAATTGGTGTGATCCAGCCATGACCTGGGGGCTTGCATTTCTGAAATGCATTCGCCTGTACCATATTTTTCTCACAACTGCGAGTCCTGAGAGTTCCATCATTGAGATTCTGGACCAGCTGTGCTGGAAGCCCTGGCAGGAAGGAGAAGGACTGCCTGAGGGACTGTGTGGTAGAGAGGGGTGGAGGTCCATTCTCTCGGATGGCACAATCTAGGTAGAAGAGAGTTGGGTACTTGGACTGTTGTGGGTGCTGGGAGACCCGTGAGAGCTTGAGATCTTGAGAGCTAACTGGTTTGGGAACCCAAGTAACACTCTAGAACTGTCTTTGTAGATGCATATCCCTGGCTCGGGGGTGTCATTTTTGTTGAGATTTGGAGCAGTGGTGTCTACGAGAGGGTGGAACATCCTTGGTCTACAACCAGTTGGTCTCACCTTATATAAAGATAAGTTCTCTCTGTTATAATTATTATTATCTGTGTATGAATGTTTTTTCGCTGTGTATTTAATTATCGTTAATTGAATCTTTAGAACATGCATGATTGATGGATATTACTTTGCATGTCGTTAATTCTCTTATCTTATGAATATTTAATAAATAAAGAAGGTATCAATATGATAAAGAAGTCCCAGGGCAGGCTTGAAGGTAGCGTACCCGGCCTTTGGCTGGATGGCTATGTTATAGTTTGGTATCAGAGCTTCTGGTTGAAACACTGGGCCAGTATGGGTTGGGTCTGTTGGTTAGAGTCTCATGGTCGAGATCGAACTCTGACCATGAAATTGAAAATCTCAGGAGGAATGGCATTGTAGAAGCTACGCAAGAGATGAAACGTCGTAGATTCTTTGTAAGGAATTCAAAGGATCGTGACCATCCCTTTGAATTCAGGAGTGATTTCCACTATAAGATCAAGAGAGATCTGGGATCATTGGATCGGAGGACAGGTGAACAATGGTCGTCCGATGAAAAGGAAGAAAGGATAAGGTCACGACCATTGGATCCCATTGGAAAGAGAGATCAACAACCAACAGGCATTGTGGGGAACCAAGTTGCATGGGAGTTAATTTCCCAAGGCGGTCCCGCAATCCAAACCATGGTTTCCCTGAGGGGTTACATGTTAGTGTCAGAAGAATTGTGGGGAGAAAAGAGGGTTACTCCAAATCGCCGATGCACGCCCCTTCAAATTGAAAGGGCATGTAGTGATGTGACATGCTGGTACTTGAGCGATGAAACTATGAAGAGAAGAAGTAGCCTGGGAACTATCAATTTGTAGGAGGACACGCGTCAACTAATCGTGTTCTATGGGTAGAAGCACTCCAGGAAAATGCAAGCAAAATAAGTTGAGAATTGAGACTACCAGACCCTGGAGATCCGAAGTGAATCTCAACCATCTGATCCAGGAGGAGACATGACATAAATCCACACACTTCCAGGGAAATCGATGGTTGAGAGTTGAGTTCTCCTAAGTACAAAGACCCGAAAGGATCTCGACCGTCGATTTGCTGAGAGCCAAGCGTCACCAGATCCATGACTTTGGATAAAATCTAGTAGGGCCAGATAGATTTTGAGGTTTGAGATTTACGGAGCCTGGAGTCTTGAAGGAATCATAGTTTTCGATCTGCATGAGACACACGGCGGTAGATCGTGATTTCTGGATAAAAACATTTTCAAGGAAAAAGGTTGAAGTTTGAGATATCCGAAGTCTCGAGACCCGAATTAAGCCTCCAGCGTCAGATTGAGGAGGACACGTGGACCAGATCCGTGAACTCCAAGTGAAGACCTGAAGTGAATCTTAGTCATCCGATATCCAAGAGTACACATGGTTACAGATTGGCCAATTCAGGAATTTTGAGTTCGGGAGAATTGGAAGTGCGCTAGTATGAAAATTCTCGAAGTCCTAAAGCCCGAAGAGCCGAAGTGAAGGGGCACGATGACGTCACTTGGAGGTGATGTGGACCCTAGAATTATGAAGTGACATGGATTGCAGATGTCACTTGGGATGACATGGAAACATGGTATGTGTGCCACGCATCAGTAAGATTTGAGATTTTGGAATATTGAAAAGTTGATTAGAATGGGACACGTGTCACCCACCTAATTGGGACACGTGTCTGCTTCCATCATTTCACCATGTGCCGACATATTGTGGATACCAGAAGACTGGGCACTCCATAAGGGAAAGATCTGACAGGTTGTATTTAGTTGAAAACTCCCAAAGGCTGGAGTATATATACCCCGTCGAATCCAAAAGACATGCATCGAAGGATCATTGACTTCGGGTGAAAGAACTCCAGGAGAAAGTGCAGGAGGGAAGTTTGAAACTTTCGAAGCCCGAAGCGCTGAAGCGACTCACAGTTGTTGATCTGTGGGAGGACACACATTGACAGATCATGAACTCTGGGTAAAAGCGTTCCAGGAGGATGAAAGAGAGGAAAGTTGAGACTTCCGAAGTGTAGAGTACCGAAGTGAATCTTGATCATTGATCACGAAAGAGAACGGGGACCATTGATCTGGTCCTGGCTGAAAGTCCCGAAGTCCCAAAGCTCTGGGTAAGCGTTATTTCAGCTAAGCGTAGGGTCATGGCCTTGATCATATGCAAATTGAGAGCTGAGGAAAGGAGGGCTAAGGGAAGAATTGGTTGTCCTCGAGACAGAAAAGTGTGAAGGAAGGATTTAGTCACAGTTTCTAGTCATGGTCACCTGGGAGGTGGTTTGAAGGAAGCGCCTGTGCAGGGTGAAACTCTGTGTCAGCCAAGGATAACATGACACTGTTATTTTTAGAGAATGGGGATATGATATCCATGAACAAAGACAACGAGAGAGACCTGTAGCATGATTTGGTAATTTTTGTTTATCATATGCATCATTCTAACAAAATGGTTGCTTGGACATTTTGTAGAATTAAGGGGGCTTAAGCACATCATCTCGGGATGTGTATTGAGGAAATTGAAGAAGGTGAGGGAGACTCCAGTCACGATAAGGAGGTCAAAGGCCAAAATACTAGAATTGGTAATGTAGAGACAAATTCCAATGGACACAAGGAAAAAGGAGAGAAGGAAACACTAATAGAAATGATGATAAGCCTCAATATGGAAGTGAAGAGCTACAAAGCAGACAACGAGATAATGATGAGATCACAAAGTCAGATAAATGATCGAGTGTTACAGAGATTAAATCAGTTGCAAAGGAAAATGAAGAAGGGATCAAACTCAAGACAAGAGGAAGAAGGCAGGTTCCATGAAAGAAGGGATGACTGTGGCAGAGCTGGTTATTCCAGAAGTGCTAGCAAAGCTCATGGACACCACTCACCTCCTTACTTATAAAGAAAGTTTTATTCAACGGATGATCTCGTAAGCAGTCCATAGGTGTCTCCTATCAGACACCAATGAAGGAAATAGGAGGTAGATAGTTTGCAAGGAGAGCCGAGGAAGCTCAAGCCACCTTCCTTTGAGGGTGAAAGAGAAAGGGAAGATGATGTTGAAGCGTGGTTTCTTGGGCTCGATTGATATTTTCAGTTGCATAACTATTCATGAAACCTAGAAGCCAGGATTTCCACCTACCATTTACATAGGAAAGATGAAATGTGGTGGGACCAACTGAAGCAAGTGGAACATGTTAATGAAAGTAGGATCACTTGGAAGCAGTTCAAGAAGTATTTCCATAAGGAGTATCTCTCAGAGCATTTATATGACAAGAAAATGCAGGTGTTCTTTGAAATCAGGTTGGGAAGCATGACTATGGCAGAGTATGAGAAGAATTTCTTGGGATTGTTAAAATATGTCAAGTTCATTGGTGATGAGAAAGTGAAAATATAGAGATTTCTAAGTGGATTGCCAACCTTTTATAAGGAAAAAATCAACTTTGATGAACCCAAGACCTTGACGAAGGCCATCAGGAAAGATAAATACCTATATGAGCAAGGCTAGGGAAGAGAATCCCTGCAGAAATCTTGGAAGGACAAGAAGAATGTGAAGTCCGATCAGAGGAGGAAAGGATTCAAACCTCCCTCAACAGGGATGAGCCTAATAAAAATTATTAGGATCAGTATGCTAAGGGAGATTTCAAGAAGGAAGATTCCTTGGGAAAAAGGGGAAGACCACCAATCAAATGTTGGGGATGCAAGGAAGATCACCTGTAAAAGGATTGACCACACAGAAAGGACAGAGTGAAGACTATTTATAACATCCAAGAGGCTACAACAGTTGGATATATGGGAAGAATCTATGCATCTTAAGATGATCGGCAAGCAGAGTACCAATCCAATATGATCGAGGTGGAAGGTAAGATCATAAATCAGCCTGTTGCTATTTTGATTGATTCAGGAGCAATTCATTGTTACATTGATCCTAAGATAGTGGATAAATTACATTTGGAGAAAAGTAAACTTGGAAAAGCAAGTTTGGTTCAGTTAGCCACTGGAACCAATAGAAGAATCCATGATATGGTCATAAGTTGTTCCATAAGTCTTAATGGCATGAATACTAGTACTGATCTAAATATGATACCATTGGGGTCTTATGATGTTCTGATTGGGATGGATTGGCTGGACAAGAATCATGTTGTCCTAGATTGTCATAACAAGACATTTACATGTCTTGATGGGAATGGAAAACATAGCACTGTGAAAGGAGTTCCAAGACCCATCTCTATAAGGGAAATTTCAGCCTTACAATTGAAAAGATGTTTTAGGAAAGGATGTCAATTGTATGCAGTGCATGTGTAGGAGACAAATAATACGAAGGGGCCAAGCCTTGAATATTTCTTGGTGCTACAGGAATTTGAAGATATATTCTAAGAAATACCTGGATTTCCACCAAGAAGGGAGATAGATTTCTCAATTGATTTAGTGCCAAGAGTTGCCCCGGTGTCAAAAACACCTTATAGAATGAGCACACCCGAGTTAAAAGAATTACAAATGTAGTTGGAGGAATAATTGAATAAAGGGTACATATGTCCAAGTGTTTCACCTTGGGGAGCACCAGTACTTTTTGTCAAAAAGAAGGATGGAACCTTGAGGCTGTGTATTGGCTTCCAATAGCTGAAGAAGTACACTATAAATAACAAGTATCTGCTACCCTGAATTGATGACCTCTTTGATCAACTAAGAGGAGAAAAGATATTTTCAAAGATTGACATGAGGGAAGGATACCATCAGGTAAGAATCAAGGAAGAATTCATTCATAAGAAATCCTTTAGGACCAGGTATGGGCATTATGAATTTGTAGTAGTGCCTTTTGGTCTGACCAATGCACCAGCTGTATTCATGTGCTTAATGTGTGGCATATTAAAAAATTATTTGGTTAAGTTTGTCATAGTATCCCTGAATGACATACTTATCTATTCTAATTCTGAAGAGGAGCATGAACATCACTTAATATTGGTATTGTAAGTACTGAGAGAACATCAGTTGTATGCCAAGTTGAGTAAGTGTTATTTTTATCACATACAGATCCATTACTTGGGACACATTATTTCAGAGCAGGGCATAGGAGTAGATCCAAAGAAGATCAAAGCCATTAGAGGATGGACAACACCTATAAATGTGTCAGACGTTAGATCTTTTATGGGATTAGCGGGATACTACCGAAGGTTCAAAGTAGGGTTCTCTAAGATTGTTCATCCCATCACTTCTTTGCAAAAGAAGGGAACTAAATTTGAATGGACACTCAAGTGTGAAAATAATTTTAATCTGTTGAAGGAATTACTTACTAGTGCACCTGTGTTAAAGATTTATGACCCAAATGAAAGTTTTATGGTATGTACATACACTTGTAAGGAAGGACTTGGGGGATTCCTCACGTAAAATGGACATGTCATTGGATATGAGTCCAAAAAGCTTAAGGAACATGAGAGGAACTATGCCACGCATGACGTGGAACTTGATGCCATTGTTCACGCCTTGAGGATATGGAGGCATTATCTCATGGGTAAAAAATTCGAATTAAGGACAGACCACATTGGCCTGAAGTATCTTTTTGAACAACCGACCTTGAATGCCAGGAAAACAAGATGGCTGGAATTTTTAAGTGATTATGACTTCGATATCAATAATATCAAGGGAAAGGAGAATAAAGTTGTTGATGCACTTAATATAAGAGTGCATCTCATGCATGCTACTGTTGTCAGTATGCATCATTCAGACTTGAAGAGCATAATTTTAGATGGTCTTGTTACATATCAACATTACCTACAGGTAAAGGAAAAATTACAGCAAGGAAATGTACATCAGAAAATAAAGGAGTATGAGGTAAAGGAAGATGGATTACTCATGCATAAGAATAGAATATATGTTCCTAGTTCCGGAGAACTGAGGAATTTGGTACTGCAGGAAATGCATGATGTTCCTTATGATGGACATCTCGGTTACCAGAAAATAATTACAACAGTAAGACACCAATTCGTTTGGCCGAGAATGAAAAATAATGTTGCTGATTACATCGCTCGATGTATGGAATGTTAGAAGGTGAAGGCTGAGCATAGGCACCCAATGGGTTCGCTGTAGCCATTGCCAATTCTAGAGAATAAATGGGAAGTGATCACCATGGATTTCATCACGGGATTACCTAGAATGAATAAGCAACATGATTCAATCATAGTAATGGTTGACAAGTTAACAAAGGATGCTCATTTTGTGCCTGTGAAGACAATGCATACAATGACTAATATTGCAGAAATTTTCATGAAGGAAATTGTTAGGTTGCATGGGATACCTAGGACGATTGTCTCAGACAGAGATACAAAGTTTACCTCCAACTTCTGGAGGGTATTGTTTAAAGGATTTGGCACAAACCTAAAATTTAGCACAACATATCATCCATAGACAGATGGGCAAACATAGAGATTCAATTGAATAATTGAAGACATGTTGAGAATGTATGTGATGGATAAGCCATCTAAGTGGGAAGATTACTTACACTTGGTGTAGTTTTCATATAATAATGGGTATCAAGCTTCATTGATAATGAGCCCATTTGAAGCCTTGTATGGTAGGAAATGCAATACTCTAGTGAGCTAGGACAACCCAACAGATAGAGTGGTACTTGGGTCGGAGTTGCTTAAGGACATGGAAGACTAGGTGGTCAATATTAAGCAGAACTTAAAGGCATCTTAGGATAGATAGAAAGTTTATGCAGACAAGAACATGACATCTAGAGAATTTAAAGTAGGGGAGCATGTACTTTTGAAAGTGAAGCCCAAGAAAATCTCTTTGAAATTGGGTAGTTGTACAAAGTTGGTAGCTAGATTTTGTGGTCCATTTAAAATATTGGACATAATAGGGCGAGTTGCATACATGCTTGCATTGCCTGCTTACATGAATGTGCATAATGTATTTCATGTATCTTACTAAATAAATATGTACATGATCCTAACCATGTTATTGATTGGCATCTGATTCAGGTAGAGACGAAGGGAGATTTTCAGGTTCAGCCAATACGGGTATTGGACTGAAAGGTAAAAATGCTCTGGAATCGAGTTATAGAGCTGGTAAAAGTTCAATGGACCTGCTACAGTCCTGAGGATATTACCTGGGAGCGTGAAGATGCCATGTGGACAGAGTACCCACATCTTTTTGAATAAATTTGAGATTTTGATCTTTGTTTTATATATGCACTGAGGACAGTGCCAAAATAAGGGGGAGGGGATGTAACACCCCAGGTTTTGAACCTCCATTTTTAAATAATGTATTGTTACAATGCTAAGAGGCCAGAGTGCCCAAACAATTATTAAAAGGCTAGTGTGCCCAAGACATGTAATGTTTTATCATTATTAATAATAAATACATCGTTGGCTACTAGACGAACAAAGATTAGAGTTATAGGGGGAAATGATTCCATGAGAGAGGGGGCTTGATGGGCTAAGTGTTTATTCCTATTGTAGTTATCCCTATTTGTATAAGGGAGGGGATCGATTATGTGAGCTTCTTGGGGAAGGCCATGAGGTTCTTGATTTCCCCCATGGAGTTACTTAAACCCGCCTCTAGTCTAATGGGGGGGTTCGACTAATGGCTTGTTCGTTGATTCCCTATACATTCACCCATTTTTCCCTCACGCACTTCCATGCACGCACTCCCATGCACTCCCTGACCCATCCATCAATCCATCCTCATCCGCGTCTTGGCTTGGGAAAGGGAACAGAGCTATTGAAGAATTAGCCATGGGATAGTTGGTTGTGGTGGTCGTTGGTGTGGTCCAGCCTCGACCTGGGGGCCTGCATGTCTGAAATTCATTGGCATGTACCCTGTTGTTCTCACAACTGCGAGTCCTAAGAGTTCCAACATTGATATTTTGTACCAACTATGCTGGAAGCCCTAGCAGGAAGGAGAAGGACTGCCTGAGGGACTGCGTGGCAGAGAAGGGTGGAGGTCCATTCTCTGAGGTGGCACACGCTGGGTAGAAGAAAGTTGGGTACTTGGATTGTTGTGGGTGTTGGGAGACCTGTGAGAGCTTCAGAGCTTGAGAGATGACTGGTTTGGGAACCCAAGTAACACTCTGGAACCTTCCTTGTGGATTCATAGCCCTGGCTCGGGGGTGAAACTTCTATTGAGATTTGGAGAAGTGGTGTCTATGGTTGGGTGGAATGTCCTTGGCATGCAGCCAGTTGGTGTCACCTTATATAAATATAAGTTCTCTCTGTTATTATTATTATTTATGTATGAATATTTTTCCATTGTGTATTTAATTATTGTTAATTGAATCTTTAGAACATGCATGCTTGCTAGATATTATTGTTCATGTCATTAATTCTCTTATCTTATGCATATTTAATAAATAAAGAAGGTATCGATATGAGAAATAAGTCCCAGGGCGGGCTTGAAGGTAGATTACCCAACCTGTGGATGGTTGGGTATGTTACATTACGTTCAGCCTGGGAAAGTTTGTGGATGGTAAAGTATATAGGATGGTCCAATTTTCCTTCCCCTGGTTGCACAAGAATAAGGTCCAATGCGATTACAAAGGAATCAATATGTACATGAAATTCCATTTTCTAGTTAGGGTAAGTCAGGATAGGTGTAGTACTCAACTTCTCTTTTAGCAGGTCAAATGCTTTATCATAGTCCCGAGTCTAATGAAATTCTTCAGATTTCCTTATTATATGTTCCAAAGGTGCAGTTATACTTGCGTAGATCCTAATAAAACTTTGATAGTATGTTGTATGGCCTAGAGTGGTACACAACTATTTGGAAGTGGTAGGAGGAGGCATATTGAGAATTACCATGAATTTTGCAGGATCGACTAGCACTCCGTCCCTACAAACTATGTGTCCTAACAGATTCATGAAAGGTACACACAAACCACATTTTCTCATATTGAGGGAAATATGTAACTATTGACAGTGGTCCAACATCAACTATAATAACCTAATATGTTCCTTGAGTAAGCCATAAACAGTCTAATCATCTATGTAGAGCTCAAGAAACTTATGAATGAAATCACAGAATGCTACAATCACAATATGAGAGAACATTTTTGGGGAATTCTTAAGTCCAAAAGGCATAACATTGTATGAAAGTGAACCCCACTTCATAGTAACGGTAGTCTTCTCCTTGTCGTCCTTAGAAATTCTAACCTGGTGATGTCTAGAAAACCCATTTGTAAAGGAATATTCCTCATTTCCCGCTACTTTATCCAATACCTCGTCGTTAAAGGGGGTAGGAAAAGGGTCATGTACACAAGCATCATTAAGGCTTTGGTAATCCAAACAAACTCGTATATCATCCGTACCTTTCTTTGTTTGTATCAGGATAGGACAGATCCATTCAAGCTTATCGACATGGAAAATTAACCTAGCTATCAAAATTATATCAATATCCTTCTTCTCTTTTTCTTTGACTCGGGGGTTGAGTGTATAGGGCCTATTATTTATTGGTTTGGAGTCAGGTTTGATTTCTATCTTCATCTCCCCTAAGTCTCCCTTAATACCCTTTAATTTTGAAACTTTTGTAGGGAATAGGTCCTCATATTCCAACAACAGAGCTTGTATCTCTGTCATGGTATGTTCATCCCAATAGTATCCAATGGATGCTAGCTTAGGATGCTCATCATTTCTTATATTAACTTTCGACAACTTCAAGCGTTTGGTATAGGAACGACTGACATCATCTGAGATAGTATCTTTAACCTCCCTAGTCCCTTTGGATTCCTAAATTGTCATATGTATAAGTTCCTTGAGGTCATTGGTATCTTCTAGGTATTTATCAATAGTAAGACAGATTGCAGGTAGTCGATCCGATGCACAAATACTATGATGAAGGAGATACTCATGCTATAGAAAGACAATAGGGGAATGTATAGGATTAACTTCATCAGTAAAAAGTATTTTCTTAATTTGTTGCAAAGATAAAGTGATTTCAAAGGATTTACCAGAGAATAAGAAGTCTTGATAGAACTATCATTGAAGGATTTCCTAGAAACCAGTTTGGCGTCAAGCTTCCTCATGTATATACCAAGGAGTTGGAATTTGTCCCAAGGAATAAATAAACTGATGCACCCAAAATTGAGAAGGAAGTTGCACAACTTCCCATACTTGAATACAATGCCCAACATGATCCCTCAGATCTGAAATACCATCATATAATTCCAAAGTTGACTGTTTCAGATTTAGCAAAGTAAGTTGCGAAGGGGGAACATAGAGATGTTGTACGAAATTATTTGCTTCATCCCGGGAGGATAAAGTACCCTTGTGGGTGTTCAACCATCTCGCTGAAGAGGATCTTAACACAAAATCAAGTATAAGAATTATTTTCTCCAGCGTGACTTTATATTCTAACTCGACCATAAAGATACATAAATATGAAGTTCCATCATAGACAGGGCATTCTATAACCTTTGACCCAATCCACCTGTAAGATTTTATAGTCATGCAACGTCGTGAGAAGTTATCATATCTTTACTATTTCCAATTGTTAAATGTTACCTTTGAATCCTCCCCTACAAACTGAATAATCTACCAACTTAGCAAGCCATTTGTAGTTGGGTTAATATAGTTGGGCCACTTTCCTGCAGTCAGAGTGTATAAATGATCCAGGGAATCCTATTCCATATCCCCCTCTACCAGATCTGTATAGTGAGAACCTCGCGTTGACGAGCCATAATGACCCATTCAATTAGATGTGGGAAAATGCCTGATGGTAGCTCCCAGTTATACCCACTCTCATTTGGAATAACGTTTCTGACCAGATTGTTTCCTGGTTACCAATCTAACTAATATTCTAACTAAATATGAATCTGAGAACCATAGGTTCTCAGATGAATTAAAGAATGAAAATCCTAACTAACTAATTCTAAGCTAAGATGAATGATTATGATTTTAATATGCGGTCTCTATTCTATTTTATATTATCCTATCCCGATCATGAGAAAATTAAAAAGGATGAATATAGTGAAATATGTATCTTAATTGAGTAGAAGAAATTCATAATACAAGTAACATGAATGTTTAACAACATAACCAATTAGAATCACGTAATTGATTAATTAACTGCATCACAACGTCGTTGTACTCACATTGAAAATCATGGTAACTGTGAAAATGAGAACATTAATTAAGAAGTAGTTCATATAACAACGTTCACATACTACATAAATAAACATGCATAAATTGAATAGACACATTCATACATATTATCACCACAATATCCAAAAATGTCTTCAGGTTCAAATTCACATGGAGTAAAAATATTGTCCTGTTACATCTAGAAACCAAAAGCCCTTTCTTATGGAGAGTGCTCTCATTTTATAATTAGGACCAATTGTTTACATTATAATCTTGAAATTATGAAACCATGGTTGTTTTTCAACATGAATATTCATATTCTAAATCGAAAAACAAGATAATGATAGCAGCGGAAGGAGACATCCGGGTACATTTATGTAATTTTATTATCGTGAGTTTCTCTACCTCTGCATCTGATCATGATATTATTCCCATAGGGAATAATTTTTCCTGATGTCCTCAAGCTTTTCTGATTGCAATTTTTCCATGATTAACTCTCCACTGTAGACTTTTATGGGCAATTCTTGATGTAACTCCTTTGTTGCATTTTTAACAATGTGTTGGATTTTGTTGGTGAGCTAGGTAGGTCTTGGAAGGTGTTCCTCCAAATATTATTTAAACTTTGTATGTTTACATGGCTTATTTCTTTGCATTCTTCCACCTCAGAAATTATTGAGATGGCAGGTGTTGCTTGATAAATAGGGAGCATTATATGTACTCTTATTTCTTCCATGAGATTGCTTGAGCTATTGCATAGCTTTATGCAGGAGTCAATTGTTTCCTTTTGGGTGACCTGTACATTCTTGAAAATGGGTTTACAAGTGTCAAAGTATATCTAAAATTAGAGTCTTTCTCTATCGGATTATATTAGCAGTGTAGTGGGGGGGAGTCTCACACATATCTTGCCAACTGAGCATATTCTCTAAAGTCTCATGGGCTTCCTGATACCTTCCTTCAATATCTACCAATTTATCTTGCAACCTATGTTGTTCTTCTCGGCCATCTTGTATGTTACCGAGCATATTGAGGAATTTTTTTTTCTCAATTGCAAAGCTCTCGTTTAGCTATAATTCCTCGGTTTTGATAATATCCATAGTAAGTGTAGATGTCTTGTTCTCTTCCATGGTTGCTTTGATATTCTATCTTTCTTCTTCTAATTCTCTATTATGGGTGTCATGTTGGGTCTTGATCATTATTTCAAAATATGCATTCTTCTTATCTCTTTGTGTTTGTAGGGCTCTGTTAAAATTTTCTATATTGAGAGTGTCAACTACTCTTGGAGAATTCTCAAACTATGAAGCAAGATTGTATTTCACATATCTTAATTCTATCTCTAGCTCTATCACCCTAGTTTTGGAAATTTTCAGGGCACTAACTACATTGAGGATACACGATGCATTTAGTCCTGCAAATGCATGGATGGAAAAGGTTTCCTAAACAACATTCTCTGAAGGATCGGACCCTGCTTTCCATTCTAATATTCTCCCTACACACGACTTGGATCCAGTGTCTTCTCCTATTTTCCTTTTACTCGATCTCTTCTCAATAATCCTCATTTTATCATCATAATAGTATTCTCCAATGGAAACTATAGTTCCTTCAAAATTCAAGGCTTGATAAGAAAAAGAAGAATCCCTCATAATTGCATTGAGAGGAGTGTGGTATGGAGGTGGCATGTTCACAATACCCAAATAGAGTGTTGATGGAGTGTTCAGGGTCTGACTTAAATCCTACAACTGATGTTGTTTTAACAACTCATCTTCTTTTTTCTTAGCCTCGACATATTCAACTTCCTATTTATCTTCAACTCCATCAACCAATCTCTTGTCCTTTGCCTCATCAACCAATTTATTTTCCTTGGCTTCTTCAACTTTCTTCATTTAAGGTGTCATTTTTTTTGCCTTAAGTTCATTTTATTTTCTGATTCCTTCCTCCTTGGTTTTCCTTCTTTGATATTCTTCTTCAGCTTGGAGTCTCTTCTGTTCCAACGTTTCCTCTTTTCTAGATTTTTCTTTCTCTTTAACTTTGTTGTCGATTTGTCCCTACTGGAGAAATATTTGGAACTGGTCGATAGTAAATCTCTTCATTTCCTCTTGTTCACATTCAAGCTCATGCCTGGTAGCATCATTGGGTAGCCTGAGACCAACGGATCTGACATGACTGACTGCAAGCTCATGTGGGTCGTGGAATTTAGGATCTCCCAGGAATAGGTGTAGCTCTTGCAGGGTTTCTTCCTCCTTTAGTGAATGTGAACCATTGGAAATGGAATAATTTCCTATGTGTATTGGGAAAATAGGCCAGAGTATTTTGTTTCTAATTAGGAGCAGTGAGGTTACCCCTGACCCCATGGTTTGGTAAAAAATATCTCTCATCATCAGACCGTCTGGGAAGAAGTAGGATAAAAGGTGTGGGGCTCTAGTGGTTCCATACACCCTAATATATAAACAATATTTACATAGGAGTCAGTCATTTATCCCCTTCACCCTAGTCATAGCTTCAAAAGACATCCTATGTCTTGGAAAACCAAAAAGAATAGAGTGTATAGGGGTGAGGAAAATATTACAAATTTCATAAAAATCTCTTGTAATTAATTCTCAAGAGCTCAGAGAAGTACACATGAATAGGGGATTGGTTTTTGTCCTAGTTCCACTTGAGGTCAGGAAACTGCACGGAGGAACAGATAACATCAATTAGGTAGGATGCAAAGAAAAAACAAGGTTTTTTCATACCTGGGATGTTCTTCATATGGAGATATATGTTGAAGGCTAAAATGTCTTCCCAGTTGAACATGTGTCCTATTTTGACGATGGTATGGGACAACGACATCCAATTGTTCTGAAAGTGTGTGATTTTCTCTTCTCCATAAATACGGCATAGCATGGCTACTAAAAATTTATACGGTGCCTTGAGCCTGTGGGTGGGAACCAACTTTTGTCCTTATTTGAGGGTATTTTACTCATTGGCACACCAATGTTTCATTAGCTTTATTGTTCCATTGTTACCTTGGGAGAAACCTTTTAGAAATGGTTCATTTAGAGCACCGCTGGGAATGGGTAGATGATATCTCAAACCGATATCTTCACGTCTTAGGGAGGCCAAACACTTCCCCTATTTTCTCACGATGGTTGCAGTGTTTGCATCAAATTTCTTGAAGCACCATTGCGTGGCCTCATTGTAAGGAAAAAGATTTGGCTAGGAAGCAACTAGATTATTGCCTCTTTTTTAATGTTCCAATATATTTATATGTTCTCGTCATCTATTAGAAAATCACCCGAGTTGAAAATTTTGTAGATCTCCTCATATACAGGACTATGGTCTTCACCAATGTGGGGGGTATTGTCTATCACCAATGCCTCAGTCGAGCGGGATGATGTTTCAGGTGTAGGGGATGACTGGAAATAAACAAATCCCTTTGGTCTTCTTAGATTTTGGATTGCCATGATAGGAGGTTGATTAATCCTACATCATTATAATAATAAGTGAATTAACCTATGTGAACATATTATGGTAAACACAAAAAACACCAGCTATTAAATAGTAAAATGCAGTACCTATAATAGAGATGAGGAAATGGTTACACAATAATCTTAGAGAATAAAAAAAGATCTATGTTTACAAACTTTTAGAAGAAGATTGGTCCTAAAATGAGGGTTCATAACCATTAATATGTATTAAAATGCCCATAAATGTTTCATAACTTTCCCGTGTACAAAAGTTGTTACTAAATCTAGCCTCAATATCTGCCATTAATGCTAATTAAGAGAGGTGGTTTCCCAAATCCATGTATCAGATTCTATGGGGGTTTTGAATTCGAAAAGATAACCATTAGATTCGTAGGACCAGAGTGGGAAAACTAGAGGGTCAGATTGAGCTCTGACAGGAGGGGTATCGAAAGCATATTCTCCTTTTATCTAGAAAGGCATGCCGATCTGATGTGTGTGCAGCATTGTGGGGAAGGTGGGACCCATTAGAGTTGTGGCATCAAAAGTTGTTGAGGTAAGGTTTAAATTAATCTTTGAATACAGGGCATCGAAAGAATATACCCTTATCCTAGAAATATGTGCCAAACATGAAAGCTAAAAGGCTTGGAAAGACATTGTCAATTTTTGGTTTTCAGAGTTCGAAAGGATGGGGGACCCATTGGAATCAGATGAGGATGGTATCGAAGGAATATTCCTTCAATAACTTGGGTAGTGAAGAGTCCGAAAAGAAATTGAAAGATAAGTTATTCAAGATCCGTAAATGGGAAAAAGGTCCAATCTTAAGATGCCACCTAGTGAGGTCACAATGAAATAGGTCATATCGACTCGGGGGTGTTGAGTACATGCTAGATTCAAATCTGTCCAAATATGGGATGCCATGTAAGGAGTGAAATTTATTTTCCAGAGCTATCAGAGCATGAGGGTCAGAGTCTTGAGTGGTGTGTGGAAATAAATAGTCTGACGAAGATGATTTCGAAAAACTCTTTTCCCATGAGAACATCAGAAAGGTTTCTGTCAGAATGAAAGATAGTTGGAGGTTTGTTCTGAATCCATCATTACTTAGGCTAAAAGTGAAAGAGAGATATCTATCACACCGTCTAAGTAAAATAAGGATCGGGTTCTTACTATGAGAGGGGGGAATGATAAAATTTGGGTAGAAGGGTTGAAGAGTGCAGTATCAGAGGAACTATTTCTAACTACGTCCTATGGGATGTTATTCACAAAGAATCCATAAACTGTATAAGTGATAAAAAAATTATTCTCCATGCTCACGTCTTCTTAATGAATATGAAATGTATGCCTTGTAAGAAAATTTTAGGAATATAAGGGGGGTGCATTTAAAAATAAAATGGGTTGTTGTGGGAGGTGAGCCAGAACAAATGACGATTTACTCATAAGAACCAGTTATCTCTAAGCTCAAAGGAAAGTGACTTCAACCAGATAAATGGAAATTTTACCTTTAGACAATTCATACAATATACATATTTAGGACCCCACATCAATCAACCTGAGGACAAGATAGAAGGAAATCTTGTTACCAATGATCTTCCACATAATTATGGTGAGCGTTAATGGGTATTTATTTTATACATCCACAGTGAAACATTGAGGGTAACTCCATAGAGGAATGATTACTGACTGTTATAGATGAATTTTTTTTCCTTGGCTCTCTTTCCTGGCATTGGTTCACTGTCAGTGAGCATCCATATCCCTCACAAAGATTCCTTGGTATCATAGAAGCATGGCCCCACTGCCAACAAGTGTCCATAGCCCTAATGCTTTTACTTGTACTTTCCACACTTTTAATAGAATTTTCAACTTCCTTATGATTATTCTTTTTTGCATCCACCTTTTAGATATATAATTTATGTATTGATTTTGCAACATAGGTGAAGGTAAATAGGAAGCGAGGTGATAAGAGAGTTACTTTGATATACCCGTCTTAGTCAATATTTTATTCTTGTGCGTCCATAAAAATGAATCAAAGATGCATTTAGAATTAGGAGTATGAAGGGAAAAATCATTGGAATTATGTAGAATACATTGAATTCAGGACATTTCAAAAAAATTTAGTGGAGAACACACATTTAATGAGAGTTTTCACATGAGTATATATAGCTTATGGAAACCATCAAAAGGTACTGAATTTATAGGTTAGAAGCTTTCTCTTGGCATAAGTGAACAAGCTCCTCTTTTCTATACCATCATCACTCATCAAGATAAACGTTGATCCCAAGGAAACTCGATCACTTCAATATGGAAAGGAATTCATAGAACAAGGAGTTTACATGAGTCAAACATTATTGGGTTCCTATTGCGAAGGGAAAGGTTGGTCCAAAGTGGTGAACAGTAAATTATTCTAAACCGAAAAGTGAAAACAAAAGAGGAAAATTGAAACAAAGATGTGGGAAAAAGAAATATGGGAGAAAAAGGAAGGTCAATTGGGGAGAAAATAACAGAACAAGGGAAAAGTAAACAGAGAAAACCTTACTATGTACAAGGATACATCACCATCGATGATTAGGAGAAGTAGTTTTTGAGGATTTGTCCATTGACAGGGAGCTCCTCCTCATCTCCCTCCAATGTTTTAAGTCTGAAAGTTCCAGGACCTATTTTTTGGTGAACCAGATAGGGTCATAGCCACAATATATGGAATTTAGTGTGTTTTCCCTTTATTTCATTAGATTTGTCCCATTTGAGAATGAGGTCTCCCTCCTGAAAATATTTACTACCCACACCTGACTTTTCAAACCATTTTTTTATTATTTCTTGATGGTGTGTTGGTTCATTTTGTCTTTTTTCCTTTCTTCTTCTAGTTTTAACAACATGTTTAATCTCCACTGCATTACTGGGAAAGCCTCCTCTTGGGTAGATTGGTCCAGTTGCAAGGTGGGTAGGAAAGTATGGGTATGCATAGTGGCTTCCTGTCCATAGACCACGAAGAAAGGAGAGTTACCAATATATGACATGGGAGTCAATATGTCAGCCCATAGGGCATTCTAAAGGGCAAGGTGCCAATTTCTTTGATGATTGTTAATAGTTTTCTTGAGAATTTTAATGAGGTTCTTATTAGTTGACTCTTCCAAACCATTCCCTCATGTGTAGTAATCCGTTGAATACTTAACCTTAATATTCTATTCCAAATAAAATTCAGTCAATTTAAGAGAAGAAAAATATTTGGCATTATCAAATACTAATGATTCAAGAATTCCAAACCTGGTGATAATATTAGATTAAAGGAACGAAGTCACCTAGTTTTCATTGATAGTATTCAAGGGAATTTCTTCGCTCCATCTAGTAAAATAGTCAGTAGCTATCAAGATGTATTTGTGTGGTTGGGGAGAGTTGGGATTGATTTCCCCTATTATGTCCAACTCCCACTATTGAAAGGGGCGTTCAATGACCAGAGGCTACAGGGGAAATAAACTTTATTTTCTCTCCTGACTAACATTTGGAATTGTTGGCATTTCCTTGCATATGCATGAGAATCCTTGAATAAAGTGGGTCATTAATATCCATCTCTAAGGATTTTGTGAGAAGTGGTGTCTCCACCGTAATGTACGCCAACTGGTCCATCATGAAGTTCAGATAATACATTTTCTACATCCCTTGTCTCAAGACATCTTAGAAAAACACCATCATATTTTTTTATGCATAGCATTCCTTGGATGAGTTGATACTGAGCATAATTGAGTCTAAGGGATATTCTCTTTTTGGGATCTAGATAATGATGGGATGACCCATGGGTTAAGTAATATTTCATTTCATAAAACCATTGGTGAGAGTTTACATGGATGCAACATACCTTTGTTACATATAGTTATGGATCTTGATACAAAGCATCTTCATGAAAGAATCTTCATGTAATTCATCACTTGTTGATTCAACGACAAGTTTGCATAACCCTTCGCCTTTTATGATTTTCACGGGCTTAATGTCCAGGTCATACTCTTGTAAAGTTGTAATCCAATTTGCTCTATTTTCTGCTAAGTCTCTATGTACCAGGATATTCCTGACAGCAGGGTAAGGAACAATAACTTTAATCTTAGATTTGAGCAAGAAGGTCCTAAATTGTTTGACAGCTTTGAACAAAAAATAGGCTTGTTTATCCACTTCTGGGTAGTTTAGTTCCACTCGTAATCTAGAACTCATAAAATCAACAGGGAATTCATCTTCTTCCTGTTTCTTTTCCATTAAAACAACCACAAATGTGATGTCATAAGCGAAGGTGTAGAGGATGGCCTCTTGACTAAAGTGTTATGAGAAATCTTACCCTGCAGATAGCATAAGCTCCCCTTTAGAGCAAGACTCATATATATATTATAGGGAAAGTAGTAACCACTTGTTCTCTTATG
>ML780441.1:221226-268725 GCA_009831015.1 Picea engelmannii | reverse complement strand
CCTACGGCTTACAAAAAACATTTTTTCAAGAAATGCCCATTTACTGGGCCATCAAAAAATTCTTCACCTTCCAAATCCTGCAACCTGTAGGTGTTGTTTGAAAACACCTCGGAGATCTTGAGAGGCCCAAACCAGAGGGCATCAAACTTACTGTGCTTTCCCCTATCCTGCTTGGGTGCATCCCATTTGAGCACCAGATCGCCCAGCTCGAAATCCTTCTTTTTGCTCTTCCTGTCAAAGGTTTGCTTGATCTCCTACTGATGATGGTAGGCCATGTCCATGACTTGTTCCCTAATCTGCTGAACTTCCACCATCTGATGAATCCTTCTGATCATATGGTCAGGTTCTCCTTCAAGGTCCTGGAGGAATTTTTCCACGGATAAAGCGAGTTGAGTGGGGAAAAAAACTTATGTTCCATAAACAAGTTGGAAAGGTGAGATGCCCAGGGACTTATTTGTTGTCACCCGGTCGGCCCATAGAGAAAATTTGAGCTTTGAATCTCAGGCTCTTTTATTGCCTTCCAATAATTTTTTGATGAGCTTGATCAAACTTTTATTGGAAGACTCCGCCAGTCCATTTCCTTGAGGATAATAGGGAGTAGAGTGGATCAGGGAAATATAAAATTGTTCATAGATATTAACCAAAGGCTCAGACCTGAAAGAGGCGGCATTGTCGGTGACAATTTTGATGGGACAGCAAAATCTAGCTATGATATCCTCCAGGAAGCTGATAATTACTTTGTGAGAAGTACTCCTGGTAGGGGTAGCTTCTATCCACTTGGTGAAATAGTCTGTCGCAGTCAGGATCCATCTATGTTGACCACTTGAGGGAGGATGAATTTCTCCAATGAAGTCCAACCCCCACTGTTGAAAAGGTGCCGAACCTACTATAGGATTTAATGGCAGCAGTCTGAGTTGTTGCTTTCCTGAGAACTTTTGGCATTTGATGCAAGCTCTGATTTCTCTACAGACATCAACGAATAAAGTAGGCCAGTAATAACTAGCCCTGAGGATCTTATGAGTTGTGGTCTTTCATAAATGATGCCCCCTGCAAAGGCCGTTATGGAAATCAATTATAACCTTCTGGGCTTCTTGTGGATCCAGGCATCTTAAGAGCACCCCTAGAGGGTATTTCTAGTACAAGGCTTGGTCAATGAGGCAATACCCGACCTCCTTGAGCTTTAGAGCTCTTACCTTGCTTTTTCCCATTCCATCAGGAGGCTTCAATTCTTGTAAAAAATACAAGATATCCTTGTACCAGGTGCATGTTGCTAGTGGTAAGGCATCCTGAGAATTCTTATTGGCCGACTCAGCTTGCGGATTTTCTGAACAGGCGTTGATGAAGCTAATCCCCAAGGCTCTGCAATTGGATTCAGCCAGCAGCTTGGCTAAACCCTGCCCCTTTATCAACTTAGTGGGCTTAATCTCCAGATCAAACTCTAGGATCCTGGAAATCCACTTACCTCTTCTCCCATCTATGTCAGGTTGTACAAGGATGTCCTTCACAGAGGCCGAAGGAACGTATGCGGTCACCTTTGAGTGCAAGACGTAGACTCTGAAAGCTTTGAGAGATTTTACTAAGGCATAGGCATGTTTTTCCATGGTTTGATACCTGACCTCTGCATCTCTTAATGCCTTGCTGAAAAAGGCAATGGGTTGTTCTCTCCCTTCCTCATTTTTCTGCAACAAGACCGTCGTTACTGTATCAAAAGAAGCAAAAGAGAAGATTAGGAATCCTTTGGAATAGTCAGGACTGATCAGCACAGGTGCCTCGGTCAATGCCCTTTTTATTTGTGTAAAAGATTCCCTGGGTTCAGCGGTCCATTTCACTTCATTTCCTTTCCTGAGCATGGTTGTAATATGTTTCCCCAACTCAACAAAATTTGAGACGAATCTCCTCAAGTAATTAATCTTTCCTAAAAATGCCTGAACTTCCTTCTTGGATCTAGGAAGTGACAGGGTTTGAATTTCCTCTACCCTTCTAGGATCAATCCTCATGCCTTCTTCTAATACTATATGGCCTAATAGCTTCCCCTCCTTCACAGAAAACAAATATTTTTTGGGATATAAGGATAGGACAAACCTCCGACACTTCAAAAAAACTTTTCTCAGATGGCCGTAGTGCTCTCTGTCAGACCTGGAGAATACTGTTATGTCATCTAGGTAGATCACCACAAACTTATCTTTCTCCCCGATGAAGGCTATGTCCATGGCTCGCTGAAATGTTTCCCTTGCATTCATCAATCGAAAAGGCATTTTGGCATACATGAATGTGCCCCAAGGAGTGGTGAAGGTTGTTTTTTCTCTGTCCTCGGGTATGACTGATATCTGATTATAGCCAGAAAAGCCATCAATCATGGATATCCTAGATGCACCAGTTACCCTCTGCAGTATTTGTTCCATATTGGGTAGGGGGTAATTGTCTTTCCTTGAGCTCCTGTTGAGGTTCCTGAAATCATGACAGAGTCTAATTTCTCCAATTTTCTTCCTTACTAGGACCAAATTGGCCACCCATTCGGAATATCTCAAGGGGACGATAATTTGGGCATCTAGTAATTTCTTCACTTCCTTTTCCATGACAGGTAGCAACATGGGATATATCTATCTCAGTTTCTGCCTGAATGGTTTAGCCTCTTCTTTTAGTGGGATCTTGTGTTCAATGACAGATGTGTCATAAGTCTTGAGGTCTTCATAGGCCCATGCGAACACATCAGAGAATTCCTTCGATAACTCAGTATATTCCACCCTCTATTCACTGGTCAAGCTGCTTGATAATTTGATAAACTTAGGTTCCTCCTGTGTGCCAATGTTGCATTCGGCTGTATCAACATCTTTATTTGAAACACCACCCTTAACTGCCACATCATTCTTATCGAACAACCTTTATAAAGGGACTAGTCCCCTTGGAATGTGATTACTAGGCAGCTGAATAATCTGGTGATTAATGATTTTATTCAAGAATATCTCAGAGGGAGGGTCACCTTCGGGATCAGGATCCTAATCAATGTGCAATGCCAAAAACTCATCGACGGTCTGAAGAAAATTTTTGATTTCAAGATCGTCCTCGAATACCTCCCAATGCTTTACATTGTCTGGGATGGATGGTCTGTAACTTATTTCGACCTCACCATGGATCTTTGGCGACAGAGGGATCCTGAACAGACCAGCTGAGACTGCTAAGGAGTCAATCGAGGTATTTTCTTCCCTTGGGATAAAAGTAATGTTGAAAGCTGAGAAGAAATTATCAATCATGTCCCATACCTCATTTTTGTAACTCCCGATCCGAGGATGCTTGGCCCGGTAAACATCTCTGACCTGTTGGATTACCAATTCTGCATCTCCGAACACTGACACCTCCTTAATTCCCATTTCTTTTGCAGCCCTCATACCCAGAACAAGAGCTTCATATTCCACCACATTGTTGGTAGTTTCAAATTCCATCTTGTATGACAGGGATATGATCTCTTGGCAAGGAGATATGAAAATCACTCCAGCGCATGTGCCTATACTAGAGGAAGCTCCGTCAAAGAACATATTCCAAACAGAGGTGGTTGGAGGAGGTATCTGCTGATTAAGAATGGGCTGCCTTCTGATCTGTAAAGGGGCCTCGAGAACTCTAGTGATCTATAACAAGCTAGACCCTAGATCAATGTCAAGTGCAAAGATGGGAGGATTAGTGGGGTTTGCTTCATCACTGACAATATAGGCTAGCTGGAATTCTCTGTACAACCTCCTGTGTTCCCCTCCAAAGACCGGAATGGTGTCGTATGTGAGATCCATCTGTAACATTCCTCCAAATCTTTTAATCCAAGACCTTGACAACAACATGCCAAATTTGGGGGAAACGTCTTCTACCACAATATCCATGACCACACTCTTCATGGGAAGATGAAACAAAGAAACCACCAGGTCCTTGATGACTCCAAACATTGCACTCTCCTTGAATCAAAAGGATACAAACCAGGATAAGCTTTTGTCACCTCGAGTCCCAACTCTTCCATCACTATTTTGGGCATAAGGTTATGGGAAGGCCCTGAGTCCATGAGGCGGTTATGCAGCACTTTATCATGTATGTTCAGGGAGGTGTAGAGAGGAGGGGATGAATCATCTCTATCTTCTACCATGGGACCTAGGATGGCAACTGTTTTCTCATCTTGAAGGTTCACTGAGTCAGAGGGAGGCTGGGCGGACTCAGATTGTAGCAACTTGGAGAGGGACCTTTTGAAATCTTCGTTTTTAATGATTTCAGATAGGGGTACAGGAATTCTAATCTTCTGAATCTCATTCTCAAAATTGAAGGAGGGGCTAGGCTTAGGAACTTCCCTTACCTCAATGACAGGATCCTTGGCTACTGGCGAAGCACTCTGAGTTTTCTTTTCTTTAGTAGTGGCTGTCACAGACTTAGTAGGCCTTTCTGCTATGAGGGGTTGGTCTTGGCTGTCAAAGTCTCCTTCTTTATTTCTTGATATGAGATTGTATCTATTATAGGTGTGACCGACCCTTTCTCCCTTACCTAATCCATGGATTTGGATGTTCATCAGGGATTTTTCATATGCAGACTGAGTCAAATGGGGAAAAGGAGAAGCTTCTTCAACACAATGAATTTAAGGGTTGAACGCGTCTATCTCTTCCCCTCCCTCATGAGTAACCAGGTTATTTTGGAGAGATATTTGAATCCTTTGATCTTCTCTGTCTTTTTCCCTTTGTTCCCTTGGGGAGGCTATTGTTCTATTGTTATCATGTCTCCTAAAACCTCTACCATCAGCATTCTGGGGATTTCTGTACATGGGCTTCCCTTCTAACTCCCACCTTTCCATTCTAGAAGAAAGTGACTTTAGTATTCTAGCTGTCTCATCTATCTGAAGGGGTAGGGGAGAGGAGATGGATGAGGAAGCTTCAGGCCTCTGCCTGGATATTATTCTACCAGCAGTGTTCTTGAGTCGGTCAACAACCAATATATTAGATTCTACCTCCACAGCTGCATCTTGCATATGGGCTAGAGTAGTGGCTCTTCTTTCCCTCAATAGGAGGCAAAAATCGGGATCGAAGGCGCTAGCATAAGTGATCTTTGTAGAATATTTGGAGGGATTTATGTCAGAAGGGATTTTGTTGTACATTTTATTAAATCTCTTGGAGAAGTCGGAGACGGACTCTCCTTCCTTTCTCTTCAAAGACCCAAACTCTGTCATGTAATACATGAAGTCTTTTTTATCTCCCCACTGTCTTAAAAAGGCATTATCTAAAGCTTCGATCCCATCAATAGATCCAGCGGGTAGGGCCTTAAACCATTTTCTATCCTCTCCTTGGAGACTATGGACAAAAATTCTCATTCATACGTCTGTGTGCATGATAACATTATCATCTGTGAAAGTGTAAAAGGCTTCTAGGTGTTCTTCTGCAGTTATGTCCCCCTCGCCTGTAAACTTGGGCAGCTGCTTAGGGTATCCATCTGCTGGGAGGTCATTGAGAGGCTGAGGTAAGATAAGAGGAGCATACCTAGCAGCTATTATAACCTCAATTCTGGTCATGGGAGGATTTGATCCTACCATAGGGCTATTATGTGGAGGAGAACTGGGAGGAGAAGGAACTCGAAAAGGGGATACTGGGGATGAGATTCTAAGGGGAGTGGGAAAAAATAGGGGATTTAGAGAGAAGGCTAGCGAGCTTAAGTCGGATGATGTTTCCCCTCACGCAGAAGCGACAACAGTAATAAGAGGAGGAGCAGTAAATCCAGGAGTGAGGAAATATTTTGTGGTCCTGGGTTTGCACCAAGGTACAGCTTCAGGAGAAATGGGAGTGACAAGGATTTCTCCCTCTAATCCTAGACCAGGGGGGGGAAACCTCAACAGGAACACTCCCGAAATTTAGGAAACGGAAAACTTCAGAAAGCGGTCTGCTAGGAAACTGAGGAGGAGAAAATGGAGTTCTTACAGAAGGAGATGGAGGATTACCTAGTTCAGCGGTGATAGCTTCTCCTTCAAAGGCCCTTCCTTTCCTGAGAACCACCTCCGGATCAGTTTCAGGTGTAGCTAGAGGCAATTGTGGATGAGACCGCGTGTGTCTGCCTTTGAAAGCCACAATTACCACGACAGGTTCGTCACAGTGGAGTCGTCACAATGGAGTCGCCAGGTGCACAGTAGCAATCTTCAAAGGCTCTGATACCTGATGCACCTTCAAAATCAGAGGTTCAATGTCATTCAATCCCAGGGAAAATTTTCAACTTCGTCCCCGACAACGGTGCCATAAATGTTGGTGATGGAAGTCACTCCTAGATTGTAGCAGGAGCAGAGCCCGACGCCCATCAGTTTTATGTCACGATATTTTTTATGGGTGATCAAATGGGTAGAGACTCGGGAATATATCACTTAAACTTAGGGACTGGGTCCGTCATGCGAGGAACAAAGGAGGTCTTGATCTAACTTCAGTCAGTGGGTTGATTTGAAAATGAGCAGGTTGAAGACTTGGTGAGAGGAGTGGACAAACTACTTCAAGCAATAGGCCTTTCAGTAATTTGTAGAAGAAAAACTATGAATGCGAGATCCTCTAGCTCAGAGCTTCGAGAAACTGAAAGGGGGGGACTTGACTGGATTCTCTAATTCCAAGTCATTCAGTGCTAAGAAAATCACAGGGACCGATTAAAACAATGCAACTTTTACAGTGATCAAACTCTACATCATCCTATAGCAGTTACAACTCAACTGGATTCTCCAATTCTGAGCCATTCTAATACAGTGTAAACAAAGACGCGAAAGAAAAATTGGCATTCATAAGACAAGAAGTCTCAAGAGTCCACACATAACCAGGAAATAGTGCTTCATTAAATTTGACCACCGGGAGCCTTGCTCAACCATCGATAGATTACAAAAATACAAATACTGAGTTTATATACTCAGAGAAAATCGCCTAACATCGGCGTGTTCAGTTATCCAGGGTTGGTGTCCCTTCAGGCAAATTCAGACGGGTATTCTTTATCAGACGACACCTTAACTGCGCATGGCTCTTGCAAGAGGAGTAGCTGAGTCATTAAGTGTCGAGCTAGCGTGTGTAGACTTCCTCCTGCTGGTCAAGGAATTGGCATGGATTCTTTAGAAAAATGGGTACACAGGACCCTCTCAAGCAGAACGCTTGCCAGATTATCCATACTTTGCACTTAATGCCTGAGGAGAGGTTTCAACCACCCCTTCTCGTCATCATTTACTCCAGGCGAAAACCAGGATCAAGGTCGGATCAGATGGCGCATGGAGATCACTATGATCCTTTCAGCAACTAGACTCGATGCCTTTGGCCCCTTTTACACGACTCCTTTCTTTCCCAAGTGACCACAGGCTGCGACCCTGTGTCTATTCCCAAAACTCTTTCGGTGTTCGAAAATGGAAATAGTTAATCCTTGCTTATTCACATCTATGATGAGTGAAACGCAAAGATGGCCTAAGTGGGTGCCACGCGTCCCTCTCAGATCTGACGACCCTGAAATTACTCGGTGATGTTATCGGCCCATGTCCTGGACGCTCCCAACACCTCGCGCATCAGGAAAATGACAGGCTATTCTTTGTATGTCGAAGTCACGATGGGTGAAAAGGCGAGGAGCCTAATCGCGTGTCAGGTGTCTCCTGTGGATGAACGGCTGAGGCTGGATCACGATACTACGGGCCTGACTCTGGGCACTTTCGGCACTCCGGGGTTCGGGGTTTCGGGATGTGAGATGATGAGGGACTTTCACCCTTCGAACTCCCGACTGCCGATATGCCGACTAGATCTCACACTATGTTTCGCGGGATCGGACGACCCAGATTCAGTCAACTTGCTAGCCCCGATATTCTGATGACCGTTGATTTTCTCTTATGGATTGGATCCGGGCTGCTGACATCGTAATTACACCCGCCCTCTTGATTGGAAGCCTCAAAACGAGATTTTTCCATGCTGCGCTCGGGCGCTTCTCGTGCCACTTGCAGACCTGAATACTCTTGTGCCTCGGACAAGAAATTTTGCTAACACTAGGTACAGTGGAAATCCCCCCACAATGACATTTGTAGATACCTAGGAAATTCCACTAAGGTTACCAACTTGCAGTCAGCCTCCAAGTGGGTACAATCAATAGTTAAGACCAAATATATGGGTAGGATATCAAAGTTCAAAATTCTTCTAGAGGAACGAGGACAAGTGGACCAATAGACTCCAGAGGACCTCAAATAGATTCAGAGTTTACAAAGTACCAAGACCAAATGTGTTAATGACACTTTAGGAAGTATCCCCAATATACGCTCTTTCCTCTATGATTGGTTAAGCTTTGGAGTGGTAATATTTGCTTCTCTTCCACACACGACCTCGTGTTTAGGCCCTATGTGAGAAGGGGTTCCCGACTATGCTTAGAAGAAAGTTGGATTTTTACACTCTTTAGTTCTGTACAATATGTTTCGTAGTCTTGGACAATTTACTCACTTTACCTAGTTCAAAGACCCAAATCCTATGCTACTGTTGGTGTGCTAAAACCCAAAAATGTTCTAGTTTATTTTATTAATGCATGGTTGATTTTAATGACTTTTACTCAATAGGTTTACGAAGATGAAACTGGTGATGTGTAAGAGACTCGAATCCAATAGAATACAAAAAAATGAGATGTAATTCGTTATTTCAATGAATTATATGTATGGGAAGGAGAAGATTTATATTGTTCCTAACACATGTAGGCACTCAAAACAATGCAACTTTCAATTTCTAGGATCAAGATGATTCCAAACTATAAAGAAAATGTTTCCAAAAAATGAAATGCACATGCAAAAATAGCTCTTTTTCCAAACATACACCAAAAACATTTTCCTAAAGAATGCAAAACTTTCTTTGTTCAATTATGTATGCAAGGAGATATGCAAAATTCTCTACTTCTTAACTTTCAAATGGAATGAAAGAAATCTATGTTAGACACAAAGAAATACGAGGCAAAAAAGAAATCAAACAAAGCACAATGAAAATGATGATGATGAATGAAATACAACAAGTGTGAGATAATTTGTTTGATCAAGGACTCAAAGATGCAAAAGAGAAAGAGGACAAGCACTCATGGAAATCCTCAAACAATGAGTAGAAATAAACAACACTCAAAGCTGGGTTATGGTAAACGAAAGAGTCCTAATTATCCAGAAAAGTGAGATGTTTCAATGAAGACAAAAATATCTCAATGCCAAACAACCTTTGCAAACCCTAATTGATAAAAACTCCTAAACAATCAAGCAATCTGAAAAATTTGCAAAATGAATATTAGAGAACTCAAAGGTAGGATGCACCAAGGGATCTTGTTAACCCAAGGGGATCACAACTAGAATAAATTTGAAAACTCAAATAAGAAACATAAATGAGTGATAAATGTCAAATTCTTAGGCAAACAAAGTCAAATAACAATCAGAAGACTCTGGGCTAAATGCCTCTTAAAAGAAGATTGAGTAGAACCAGGCAGAAACAAGCAAAAACACCAAAAAAGGGAGATTGTTTCCCTTGTTCTCAACGTAGCAGGGTGATATGGCACCCCCTAAGAGGTTTAGGGGAGTTCCAGTTAGCTAAGTGGCACCCTGGTATACATTGCAGGGGAGCGCCCGTCAAGTAAATGGTGCCCTGGTGTGACCTGCAAGGGATTGCCAGTTTTTTAAAAAGCTCAAAAAATGGCTTCCAAAATACCAAACACAGAAAAGACTCAGTCAATGGATCTATAAACGCTTCAATAAGGAAGAGGGAAGGGGAAATAGATAATAATTAATAATCAAACAATAAATATATAATCACTAGCAAGGATTCAAGACAAAAAAGAGGAAAAACTAGTCAAAGTCCTTCCCTAGTGGAGTCGCCATTTTTTTGTTATGAGAAATCTTACCCTGTAGATAGGCAAAGCTCCCCTTTGGAAAAAGACTCCTATATTTGGTCCAAAGACAGAAGAGAAAAATTGGTTACTACTTTCACTATAGATATAACTCAATCAAGAAATCAAGAGAGAGGAAGGATGTGGCATACCTTGTTGCGATGTTTATCCTCGTTGCTCCAATCCTTGGGCTTGATATCCAAAATACTTAATGCAAATTAAACCCTACAAAGACTAGAAAATGAAATATTCCTCCTAATACATATTATTATATAAATAAGATATATCTATGAATACTGAAATGAAAATAGACAAGCAAATGTAAAACACATGAACTTGAAGGGAATAGGCCAAGTCGATATTAATTGGAAAGCCAAATAAGGAACTTACAAAGAATGATTCATGATGAAATCTATTATCCAAGTTCTCCTCGTCCATCCCTTGCATTAATATTGAAATCAAAATGTTGATGCTTCCTTCAGAATCAAAGGTTTGATACTTCTAATCTTCCCCCCTTAACCTTGGAAATACCTTCAATATATAGGCTTTGAGAGGCTCAACCACCCTGAGAAAATGAAGGATATGGTTGAGGATATGGCTCCTTAAGGTTGAGATCAGATCCTGATATGAAGCCATATCATAGGGGTCAAACAAAACCAACCTCATCCCAATATATTTGACCCTTAGAAAGAGGTGGAGGATCCCATGATTCCCTCTAACAAGACTCGCGCTCCCCCAAAGTTGAACATAGGGCACCATCCTATATAAAGTGGTGATCCCCTAACAAGGAAAGGGGGTGCCATTCCATGAAGTGTCACTGTTGGAGTAGGCACATTTTGATAATATCGCAACAAATGAGGCATATTGGACTAAGAAGGAGAGCACGCTACATTTTGAGGAAAAGTAGTGTGCGTGATAGGATTTGCAGAAATCTGGCACAAATATGGACAAACATAGCCAAGTTAGGGTTAGGTTCTTGGATGTATCGTAAGGGTTTCTAACCCAATTTTTAAATATAAATAGAAGATGTAGAAAGTATGTGGAGGAAGATATTGATCTTTAGAAGTATCTTGTCATATTTTTTGGAGAACCTATTTTGGATTCTTTGTGAGTTGAAGTCTGTTTTGAGAGATGTGGAGCTCAGATGAGGATGAAGTAGTTGAGGGCCAGGTCAAAAGTTGTGGATCTTGGTGCGATCCTATTCTGCCTCACTACTCGTTATTATGATGTAATGCACTCAACACCTTTTGATGAATAATAAAATAAACATAACATCTTTGTGGACGTATCCCCAGGGGGGGTGAACCATGGTAAAACCTTGTGTACAATGTGTCTGAATGTTTCACTCTTTCTACAGTTATGATTGAATGGTTAGATAGATGAATGGATTATTTATTTACCACACACACTAGAATAAATATGAACATTAATGAATGAATGGATCTGATAAATACTATCATAGAATGCATGGTTGAGTAGAAGTAAGAAGTATAAGGAACATCCCCTAATCTCTTCCATGACTGCATACATTTGTGTCCTGCAGTCCCCCATAAACCATCTCGGTTGAGACTACGTTTTTCACTCTATTCACGGTGTATCCTTCTGGTTTACCAGAAGGGTCGATGGTGATAAGGGTTTTTGTTGGAGAACTAAGGTAGAACCTGGGTCATCCCATAAGTGCAACACATGTTTTCATTGTCGGCTATAACTCATAAGGAGATCCAAGAAGGGGTTTGGTGAAAAATATGCAGTTGTAGAAAGGGATGTTTGGGCCATGGAATCGTATGAAGACAGATATTGAAATATGGTTAGAGACAAATCAATTGGAGTTTGCGCAGAAAGAAAATAATGGTTCCAGGTATACACCACGTGAGTACCTGCAAAGGTGTGTGTTTACTGATTTGCATGATGCATATTTTTGTTTCTTTCCAGAGCTATTATAGGAGTGGATATTAGGGTTTAAATATACCCATCCGACTAATCGGATTATAGAAATAGTGTGGAATACCAAGAATATCATGTGGTTGGAAAGGGTTAATAAAAAAATCACACATGTAGTGGATTTCTGGTTAGATAGCATTATTGTGGGGTTTATCACTGAGTTTGCAATAGATACAGTGAATTCATATACTGTTGTAGAGAAGGATTTCTTGAAGGGACCCCGAGGGAGGTACATAAGGTCACTCTACATGTCGATCAAGATATTATTAGATGATAAAGGCATGATGACCATGGAATCAAACAACTAGATCACTCTACGTGCATGGGGGAGTTGGGGGAAGCACTAAGGAAGATCTGAGAAATGGAGAAGGCTCTGGAGAGTAGCCAAAACAAGAAGAAAATGGAACCCATCATGATGGATGATGAACATACCAGGGAAATCATAAGGAATGTAGGTCTGAAGCACAAAATATGACCCTACCAGTATAGGATGAATAATAAGAAGAGGATTGTAATGGAGAAAGAGGGCTTGGAAAACGATGATGAAGAGGTAGAGGATCTTTGTGTGACAGGGAAGATTGAATATATATTGCATGCCACATATGAGAGGAAAACCAGAGGTCATGGGTTCAAAAAATAAGAACGCTCTCCATTCCAGATCTGAATTAGTGTTGAACCCAGAACCCCATGTGCGACTAAAACAACTGAGGAAGAAAAAGTAGTTAACCACCAAGTGATTAGTGGTAGAAGAATTTTTTCAGGATGTGGGTCTAGTAGAAGAAGTGCAAGTTCAACAAGTAGCAGTCAAGTCTCTACACCACGTAGAGGTGGTAGTTCAACAAATTTCACAATGGAAGGACAAGATCCAACCATTAGGTTACCAGAGTTCTGAGGGGATGATTCAGATGACCCAGAAAAAATTTTGTTCATATGTGAGAAGATATGGGAAGAAAAGAAGATTACAGACAAGGATACAAAGGTTTCGCAGTTGGAAATAAATTTTAGAGACCACAAATTAGATTGGTACATGGGTCTCTCAAAAAATAATCCAATGGGAACACCTACAACTATAGCATATTTGAAGAGGCAGTTAATAAATAAATTTCAGAATCCAAGTTCAAAATACCAATTGATGAATGAAATGATAGACATCAAGCAGAAACCATGAGAATCATTCTAGGAAGTGGAACATAAATTCAATAGGTTAAAAGGTAAGTTAAAGTACATTATTATTGATACACAACATAATTGTTTTTTTGTTAATTATTTGTTTCCACACTTGAAGTATCCTTTGATACAACATAAATTCCAAATCCAGGGTTAGGCCATGCAGGAAACCTTACATCTAGAGGAAAACCAATACAATCATACAGATCTAGCTGTGGAAGAGATGGAGCAAGATCTGAGGAAATTAACATTCCAGTTAAATCAGAAAAAAGGAGAAAAGATAAGATGTCTAGTCCACAATGTGCAGGATAGAAGGTCATCATAAGAATGATTGTCCATAATTTTAACAGTATATTGGAGTGGGTATTCCAAATAATTTGGATTCAGGAGGACCATGGTGCGATATTTGTAAAATACATTGGCACGATCCCTATCATTTCCCACTGATGTAGAAATATCAGAAAGTTCTGAAGAGTACATATTGTAACTTTTGTAAGCTAGTTGGACACGAAGACAAGGATTATAGAACCTTGGAGATGATGAAAGAAAGGATTGCAGATACATACATAGTGCGGGATGAACATGTGGCATGAACATCTGTGCAGTAGATGTAGTATTAAACTGTGCAGCAACCACAATACAATCCCACCCAATAGTTTGAAGCACAACCACAATATAAGGTGCAACCGTTTCAAGGGAAACAACAATAGAATATTGCACAACAGTGCACAACACCACATAAGTACAATAACTCACAGTCAAAGTAAAATCAAGAACCTCAGTATAACACACTGTGTGGAGATAATCAAGGCAACATAGGAGGCTTCAGAGGAGGAGGCCATGGAGGAGGTCGAGGACCAATAGTATGTCATAACTGTCAGAAAACATGGCACTATTCAAGACACTTCCCACAACCACTTGCGACATGTATGTAATGTCGCGCAACAGACCATGAAACAAAATATTATCCAACAATGTTGATAAAAATATAGGGAAAAAGGAACCATACTAATCAGAACGTACAATGGATAGGGGTGGAAAAAATAGAAGAATACGGAAAGAATATTAACATAGTGATGAGAGAAGAGCTAAGACAAGAGAAGATGCAACTAAGAAGGATTGGGACCAGTACCAGTGGGTTAGGAAGAATATCGTTCCTAAACAGAAGGGATCTTGTTAACCCAAGGGGATCACAACTAGGAGAAATTTTCAAACTCAAAGAAGAAACATAAATGAGTGAAAAATGTCAAATTATTAGGAAAACAAATTCAAAGACCAATCAGAAGACTCTGGGCTAAATGCCTCTCAAAATAAGACTGATAGAACCAGGAAGAAACAAGAAAAAACACCAAAAAAGGGATATTTTTTCCCCTGTTCTCAACGCGATAGGGTGCTATGGTGCCCCCCTAGGAGGCTTAGGGGAGTTAAATTCAGCTAATTGGAACCCTGGTATACAATGCAAGGGATCTCCAGTGAATTAAATAGTGCCCTGGTGTGAGCATAAGACAAGAATGTGGAGGAAGATATTGATCTTTAGAAGTATGTGGAGGAAAGTATCTTTAAATATAAATAGAAGATGTATAAAGTATGTGGAGGAAGATATTGATCTTTAGAAGTATCTTGTCATATTTTTTGGAGAACCTATTTTGGATTCTTTGTGAGTTGAAGTCTGTTTTGAGAGATGTGGAGCTCAGATGAGGACGAAGTAGTTGAGGGCCGGGTCAAAAGTTGGGGATCTTGGTGCGATCCTATTCTGCCTCACTACTCTTTATTATGATGTAATTCACTCAAAAACTTTTGATGAATAATAAAAGAAACATAACATATTTGTGCACGTAGCCCCAGGGGGGCTGAACCATGGTAAAACATTGTGTACAATGTGCCTGAATGCTTCTCTCTTCCTACAGTTATGATTGAATGGTTATATAGATGAATGGATGGATTATTTACCACACACACTAGAATAAATATGAACATTAATGAATGAATGGATCTGATAAATACTGTCATAGAATGCATGGTTGAATAGAAGTAAGAAGTATAGGAATATCCCCCAATCTCTTCCATGACTGCATACATTTGTGTCCTGCAATCCCCCATAAACCATCTCAGGTGAGACTGTGTTGTGCACTCTATTCATAGTGTAGCCTTCTGGTTTACCAGAAGGGTCGATGGTGATAAGGGTTTTTGTTGGAGAACTAAGGTAGACCACGGGTCATGCCATAAGTGTAACACATGTTTTCATTGTCGGCTAGAACTCAGAAGGATATCTAAGAAGGGGTTTGGCAAAAAATATGCAGTGATAGAAAGGGAAGTTTGGGCCATGGAATCATATGAAGAAAGAGATTGAAAGATGGTTAGAAACAAATCAGTTGGAGTTTGCGTAGAAAGACAATAAGGGTTCCAGGTATACACCACACGAGTACCTCCAAAGGTATGTGTTTACTGATTTGCATGATGAATATTTTTTTTTCTTTCCATAGATTTTATAGTAGTGGATATTAGGGTTGAAAGATACCCATCCGACTAATCGGATTATACCAATAGTGTGGACTGTCGAGAATATCGTGTGGTTGGAAAGGGTTAATAAAAAATTCACACGTGTAGTGGATTTCTAGTTAGATAACATTATTGTGGGGTTTATCACTGAGTTTACAGTAGATACAGTGAAGTCATATACTGTTGTAGAGAAAGATTTATTGAGGGGAGCCAAAGGGAGGTACATAAGGTCACTCTACATGTCGATCAAGATATTATTGCATGATAATGGAATGATGACCATGGAATCAAACAACTAGATCACTCTACGTGCACGGGGTAGTTGGGGGAAGCACTAAGGAAGATATGAGAAATCGAGAAGGCTCTAGAGGGTAGCCAAAACAAGGAGGAAATGGAACCCATCATGATGGATGATGAACAGACAAGGAAAATCATAAGGAATGTAGGTGTGATGCGCAACAGACTGTTGAACAACTGAGAGGGGGGTGAATCAGTTGTTACCATGCTTAAACAATTATCCTTCTTTTAAATTCTTTACAAGGCACTCAATGATGATCACAATAATGCAAAGAAATAAGCAATGGCACATTCAACATCAGTCACATATATGAGATACACAGTGACAAGTATTTCTCGAGGAAACCCATAAAGGGTAAAAACCTCTTCTTCTTTATATGATAAGTATTATTTACATTCTTTACATTATCATACATATGAGAACCAACTCATTCTGAGGCTACAACCTCTGTTTTTCAAGATGCAACTTGCTGAGAGAACCAACTCTATGTTTTCTCTAGCACCCACTAGAAGGAATCACCAACTCGCTAGTTTCTCTAGCACCAACTAGAGGGAAGCTACAACTCCTTGGTTTCTCTAGCACCAACTAGAAGGAAGCTACAACTCCCTGTGTTCAAGCACCCACTTGAACCTCTGAGGACACCAGTCCTCCCTAGAACCTCCCTACCACCCTGGTTTATGAATATGAATTACTGAAACTTATTACAGTGATATTTTGTTCAACAATAGCTTACCAATCTCATCATTGTTCTGAAAGATTTCGCTGCTCTGTTGTCTTCACTGTCTTCCTGCATGCATTCTTTTTCACCTTTCTTTTCTTCAGCCTCTTGTGCTTTCTACGCCATCCCCATTCAATGCTCCTTTTTTCTTCTATCCATTTTAGCTAATACACTGCGCCTCCTTCTTCACACATGCATCACCTTCCCACAACAACAACAACAATCTTTCCTTTATTCCCCATTCTTATACTCCCTTTGCATCTTGTGCATCCTCTCTATCTCATGGTTTTGCATCCTTTGCATGTCGAGTGCTCTACCTATTCATCATGGAAACTCTTCAACTTCTTTGTTTGTTCATGCCATTTTTCCATCATCACTGTGTGTCATAATCAAATTCCTTCACCTCACCATCAGTTGAGATTCTTCATGTCCTGTTACAGTCGAGCTCAACTATTTTGTTGCAGTTACAGGCTCCAACGCTCATCCAACTATCAATCGCCTCCACGAACAGTCTTTGTTCTACTGGTAGATCCCTAGAGACTCTTCACCTTCTCTATCAATCATGCAGAGGTATCTTTGAATCCTATGATAGAGACCATCAATGGTTTCTAGTAGTTAGACTGTGAGGAGCAACATTAGCCCTCTGATCGTGCCCAAAATCACCTGCACCATTGGATTGACTTCATGTGATCTTGCGTTTATTTTTCCAATTCGCATTTTGGTATTTTAGAATCCCCAGAGTAAATATTTGTTACACTCCATGTCATGATCCCCCAAACTCTGAAATGGAGCTTGTCTATACTAGCTCCTTCCCCCACGGGACCACAAGCGGTGACCATCGGCTAGTTCGAAACTATATATTGCAAATCCACATTTCGTGATTTCTGTGTTCCTGTGGTGAAGTGTTCTTGACACCTCCAAGTTCCGGTATCCGAAACTCCAAAATGGAGTCGGATCAAAGGTTCATACTTCTAAGTTTCTCTTTTCGGCGAATTCGACATTTCACGACTTCAGGTTTCGCGATATCAGAGTTTTTCCCTTTCGAGTCATCGTGACTCCAACATTATCAAATTCATGATCACAGAATATCCAAAGTGATCAGACGGTTCACATGACCCATTGAGATGGATGGTTGACGGGATTTTGGTGTTTATCCCTTCAAGTTTTTTCAGACTCACAATGGTCTCTTTCAACATTTCAGAGTTCCAGACATCGTGATGGTGGAGATTTTGCTTGTTGTGTAAAACCCCGAAATAGAAAGTTCCGATGTGATGTAAACATCTTGTCTTTATACGTGGATTGACACATGTTGAATAGCTTCCACGTGTCACTCTAATTCGTGACTTACATGTGCCCAAAATGTTGAATCAGCTTGACACTTGTCATTCCCTGATTGTTCCACGTGTCCTTAGCTGACGTGGTTTGCTGGCGTGGTTTGTTAATGTGTCTGTTTTCGGGATTTCGTATTTCGGCACTTCGAGACTCAAGATGATGAGAGTCTATGACTTCTTCATTTCCTGGTAACCGAAATCCTGGTATGATGTGCCTACTTCTAGAATTTCGGTGTTTTTCTTTTTGGCACTTCGGGACTCTTGATGACAAAGGATCCTTGTTGCTTCATCTCCCGGTAATCGAAATCTCGGTATCCATTACTTCGAGTAATGTACCTGTTTCAGGTTTTTGGGATTTCTCATTTCGCGACTTCGGGACTCCTGATGTTGAGTGTCTCTGACTTCTCCATCTCTCAGTATCTGAAATGCCAGTATTCATTACTTTGAGTAATGCATCTGTTTCAGGTTTTTGGGATTTCGCATTTCACGACTTTGGGATTCCTGTAGTGGGAGTTCTTGACATCTCCAACTCCCGGTAGTCAAAAAATCTGAAACTCCGAAATGAAGTTTGACCAAAACTTCGATCTTGCTATTCGATCATCGTTGCACTTCTAGTCTTCCTTGATTTCTTGTTTTCCATCAAATGAACAAGCATACCTTCGCATACTCTCATCTTGTCAAGAGAGTGCTGCATCATCTTCCCAAAAGACTTCTGGTGCTCGCCTGGAACATCCTTCCTGTACTCAAGTCATTATCACTGTTGTACTTGCCATCAATGACAAACATATATTGTCTATAAAACATGCCAACAATCTCCCCCTTTGGCATTGATGGCAAAAAAGGTACCCATGATCTTTTCTCCCCCTTTGACATCAATGTCAAAGAAAACATGCTCCCCCTGAGCTTTTCCATTAATTTTAGGAGGTATCAGATATGAAACCAATACGGGACTCCCCCTAACAGGATGGAATCTCTTAGATGTGAGACGGGATGACACCCATCTTCTGTCTAAGATATTCAAAAAGTTTCTTGGCTAGGGGTTTAGTAAAGATGTCTGCAATTTGTTCTGTAGTGGGAATGTAATGGACCTGAACAATCTGATTGGTGACCTGCTCTCTCAGAAAATGATATTTTATGGGAATATGCTTGGTCTTGGAATGGAAGACATGATTTTTAGACACACTGATGGCACTAGTGTCATCACAATGAATTGGGATCGATGCAGTGTATTTTACCTCCAAGTCTATAAGTGTCTAAATCATCCATAATAACTGAGTACAACAGATAGCAGCAACAATGTACTCTGCCTCTGTGGTTGATAAAGAAATGGAACCTTGCTTTTTACTAAACCATGCTACTAAAGAATCACCCAGGAAGAATGCTCCTCCACTGGTGATTTTTCTCTCATCAACACAGTTTGCCCAATCTGCATCTGAATAAGCGGTTAACTGAAAATTTTGATTTCGGGGATACCACAGACCATAAGTCATTGTTTCTTTTAAATACTTGAATATCCTTTTGACAGCGTGCAAATGACTCTGTTTGGGTGCAACCTGATATCTTCCTACCATTCCTACAACATGCATTATGTCTGGGTGAGATGTTGTGATGTACAATAGGCTGCCAATCATTGATCTATATGAGCTTTGATCAACATCAGGTGATTCATCATCCTTACTTAATTTACATCCAGTAACCATAGGTGTACCCACAGGTTTAGAATCTTCCATTTGAAACCTTTTCAGCATTTCTCTTTGATATTTTTCTTGAGAAATGAACATCCCTTCAGTCCTCTGAGTAATTTGCAGACCAAGAGAAAATGGCAGTTCTACTATCATAGACATTTCAAACTCAGACTCCATGGCAGAAGCAAACCATTGTACCAATGAATCCTTATTACATCCAAAGATGATGTCATCTACATAGACCAATACGATGAGAAAATCATTATCCTCTGTTTTAATATACAGATTGTTGTCAACTGCTCCTCTCTTGAACCCTTTGTCTTTGATATACGTATCCAGTATGTGATACCAGGCTCGAGGGGATTCTTTTAACCCATATAAATCTTTCTTCATCTTGCATACTAAGTCAGGGTTATCAGACAGTTTGAAACCCTCTGGTTGTTCCATGTAGATTTCTTCACTTAAATATCCATTTAGAAAAGCTAACTTGACATCCATTTGATAGACTTTAAACCTTTTATGACAAGCATAGGCAAGAAACAGTCCGATAGCTTCTAATATTGGTACGAGCGCAAATGTTTCATCAAAATCCAGTCCTTCTATCTGAGCATAGCCTTTATAGACTAACCTTTCTTTGTTCTTGATAACTTGTCCTTGCTCATTCAACTTATTCTTAAAGATCCATTTGGAGCCAATGACGTTTTTACCTTCAGGTCTTTGAACCATTTCTCACATAGTGTTTTTCTCAATCTGATCAAGTTCGTCATTCATTTCTTTAACCCAGTGGTCATCTTTGTTGGCTTCATTAAAATTCTTGGGTTCTAGCATGGATATGAAAGCTATATGAGATTGTTCGGTGTTTTTTATTAGTTTTCTCCTGGTTTGTACACCTTTGTCTTTTTCTCCAATTATCTGACTTGTAGGATGATTCTTTTGAATGATTCTGGAGGAGGAATTTGTAGTTGACTGCTGATTTGAGTCTGTCTGAGTGTCTGAGTCCTCATCTGATTTAGAGTCTTTGTTTTCTGATTCTTGGACCTGTTCATCTTCAACTTTGGCTGTGTCTTCTGTAGAAGACTCATTACTGTACACCTCTCTTTCTAGGATTCCTTCATCAATTTTTACATCAATACAGTCCACCATTTTATGCAGCCTCTTATTATAGCATCTATATCCTTTATTGTTTGTAGCATACCCTAATAATATACCTTCATCATCCTTGTCATCATATTTGCCAAGGTTCTCATCATTATTCTTTTTGTAGCATTTACTCCCAAAGACTCTGAAGTGTTTGATTGAGGCAGGTCTTCCAAACCATAATTCATAAGGTGTCTTGTCACTTTGTGGTCTAAGGTGGGCTTTGTTAAGCACATGGAATGTTGTGTGTATTGATTCTACCCAGGACCAATGTTCTTCTCATTCATCATTGACCTGGCCATTTCTTGCACTATTCTGTTTTTCCTCTCAACAACTCCATTTTGTTGTGGAGTTCTTGGGATTGTGTATTCTCTCTTGATCCCATGCTCATCGCAGAATTCCTTGAAGTCTCTTGAAATAAAATCTCCTCCCCGATCTGATCTTACTGCCTTTAATCTCTTGCCTGTTTGAGTCTCAGTTAAAGCCTTAAATATTTTAAACTTCTCAAATGCTTCATCCTTTTCCTTGAGAAAGGCAACCCAGGTAAGTCTGGAGTAATCATTGATAATCAACATGAAGTAGTTTTCTTTCCCTGTGCCTTCTTGTCTTGATGGTCCACATAAATCCATATGAATTAGTTGGAGTGGTTTCTCTGTTGAAGTAAAGCTCTTGGACTTAAATTGTGTCTTGTTTTGCTTCCCTACTTGATAGGGTTTACACATTGAATCTCGGGGCTTTAATATTCGCGGAAGATCTTTTACTGCCTCTAGGTTTTTGAGTTTGATTAAGTGGTCAAAGTTTAGATGTCCAAGTCTCCTATGCCATAACCAGCTTTCATCATGTTTGTTTAGATGAAATTCTTCTCTATTTTCTTTCAGCACATATACATTATTTTTTGTCCCTATGCCTTTGGCCACCACTTGTCTTGAGTTTACAAACTTTATCTTGTAGTCCTTGGACGTGAGAAACACTTCACATCCTCTATCACACATTTGAATTACACTGAGAAGATTATGTTTCATACCATCCACAAGTAGAACATCTTAGGATTTTCCTTTTCCATTACTTAAGCTCACCATCCCTTTGCCCTTTATTTTCCCTAGAGCATCATTTCCAAAGGTTACGTTTCCTGATTTGATTTCAATTAGAGATAGAAACTTTCCTTTGTCTCCCGTCATGTGTTTGGAGAATCCACTGTCTATATACCAAGGGTTCATTTTTCTTTGAGCGGACAATACTAATCCACACTTGTCACTTTCCTTCTTCCTCCAAAACTTGACATTTTCAGCAGGGGATTTCGAATCTGGTTCATAGTTCCTTAACCGAGAGTCAATAGATTTATGTCCAAAGTTATGATAGGTGTAGAATTCAACCTCATTATTCAATAGGTCAAACTTATTGTTGCAGTGTTGTCTACTTATTCACTATTGATTATTTCTTCGCCTCCTTACTTGTATGTGTCTAGACTTAATTTGGCAATTTGCAGTCTGTGAAGGATTATTACTTGATTGTATCATTCTTTGTTGTGGGAAGTATTTACTCCTTTGAAATCTTAATTGCTCATGTCTAAGTCTTAAGGAACAATTTACAACTTTGTGACCAAAGTTAGAATAGTAGAAACAATAGATATGGAAAAATTCTTTGTACCTGGGAAATGGTTGTCTTCTTTGTGTAAATCAATTTCTTCCAGGTTGATGACATATTTCAGCAGTGAGCACATTACTTCTTTGTTCTACAGATTCAATTCTATCATCTTGTACCTTACTCGTCCTGGGCGGTTGATTGTCTTATTTTGTTCCTGCAGGTTCGTTGTTGTTATTGGTTGTACATTTGAAAAACTTGATGGGTTCTTCGTTTCTTGGCTTGCCACTACTTGATCCCTCTTCATAGCCCAAACCAGTTTTCAAATTTGGATTCCTTTGCTGATTCAGGATGGTGGCTAATCCTTCTGAGGCTTTGATACTTGATAGATTATGATTATACAAGGCTTGAAACTTCTCCATCTCTTTCCTAGTTTTCACTACTTCTTCTTCTAATGCTTCACATCTCGCCTTCTTTTTTGATAACTGTCGTTTCATAGTGTCTTCGATTTATTTCCCTCTTCTAATTCTACTTTTAGTAGGACAAGTTCTTCATCAGGTTTTTTACTATCTTTCTCGAACTGTATCAACAATTGTTTTTTCTTTCTGTTCTTTATTCTTAGTCTATCAATCTCTTCTAGTGCACTGATCAGTTCTCCTTCCATGTCAACCAAAACTTCTTCTTCATTAACATCACTCCCTGTGATTTTATTATCATAATCCTCTTTGGCCATAAGTATGAAGTCATTTAGTTTATCATCAATAGAGGAGTCATTTTATTCATCATCTGAAGGATCATCATCATTGTTTACACACAGACTTTTCTTCTTAAAGTTTTTCTCTTTAAAGAAATTTATGTGTTTGTACTTCTCCTCATCATCACATGTCTGATCCTTTCCTTTGTGGGGACATTTATTTGCAAAATGACCTATCCTACCACAGTTGAAACATTTGAAAGGTAGTTACCTTTGTATTTTCCTGATCCCTTCTTCAGTCTCTTCACAATTTTTTCTTCAATTTCATCGAGCTCAGAATCCTCATTCTTGTCTACTTTAAATGATGCTTCTCTGGAGGTGGGTTTATCTTTAACTATTCTCATTTCATATGCAGTCAATGTTCCTAGAAGTTGATCAAACTCCAAGTTTTTTAGATCATTAAGTTCTTCTATAGAAGAGACCTTCGGGTTGAACCTATCTAGGAGAGATCTCAAGATTTTATGAATTAAAGAAGGTTCCTCAATTGTGTCACCAAGTTCTTTCATTGCATTTACCATTTCTTCTACTCTCACAAAGTATTTTCCAACAGTTTAATCTTCCTTCATCTTCAATTGTTCAAAATGTATTCTATAGGTTTGAAGCTTTGCATGCTTTACCTTTTCATTACCTTCATAACTACTAATGAGTTTGTCCCACATTTCTTTGGCAATTCCTAGATGCATAAATTTTATGAATTCTGATTCTGCAAGCCCACTCAATATAGCATTCATAGCCTTAACATTGAAGCTAAATTCTAGTTTGTCATCCTTATTGGCTAGTACAACTAGCTTCACATAACCAGTATCTACCACATCCCAAACATCTTCTCCTAAAGCCATTATGTAGGTTCTCATTCTAACTTTCTAGAAGGAAAAGTTTGTTCCATTGAATAGAGGGGCCTTATTGGTTGAGTTTCCTTCATGGATTGACATGTTTAAGCTCTAGGATCTACCTTTAGATAAAAGGGTCTGGCTCTGATACCAATTGTTGAACAACTGAGAGGGGGGGTGAATCAGTTATTCCCATGCTTAAACAATTATGCTTCTTTTAAATTCTTTACAAGGAACTCAATGATGATCACAATAATGCAGAGAAATAAGCAATGGCACATTCAACATCAGTCACATATATGAGATACACAGTGACAAGTATTTCCTGAGGAAACCCATAAAGGGTAAAAACCTCTTCTTCTTTATATGATAAGTATTATTTACATTCTTTACATTATCATACATATGAGCACCAACTCATTGTGAGGCTACAACCTCTGTTTTGCAGGCTGCAACTTGTTGAGAGAACCAACTCTCTATTTTCTCTAGCACCCACTAGAAGGAAGCACCAACTCCCTGGTTTCTATAGCACCAACTAGAGGGAAGCTACAACTCCCTGGTTTCTCTAGCACCAACTAGAAGGAAGCTACAACTCCCTGTGTTCAAGCACCCACTTGAACCTCTGAGGACACTAGTCCTCTCTAGCACCTCCCTACCACCCAGGTTTATGAATATGAATTACTGATACTTATTACAGTGATATTGTGTTCAACAACATCTTACTAGTCTCATCACTATTCTGCAAGATTTCGCTGCTCTATTTTCTTCACTGTCTTCCTGCACGCATCCTTTTTCACCTTTTTGTTCTTCAACCTCTTGTGCTTTCTACGCCATCCCCATTCAATTCTCCTTTTGTCTTCTATCCATTTCAGTTGGTGCACTCTTCCTCCTTCTTCACACATGCATATCCTTCCCACAACAACAACAACAATCTCTCCTTTATTCCCCATTCTTATACTCCCTATGCATCTTGTGCATCCTCTCTATATCATGGTTTTGCATCCTCTGCATGTTGAGTGCTCTTCATGTTCATCATGGAAACTCTTTAGCTTCTCTATTTGTTCATGTCATTTGTCCATCATCACTGGGTATCATAATCAAATTCCTTCGCCTCACCATTAGTTGAGATTCTTCATGTCCTGTTACAGTCGAGCTCAACTATTTTGTTGCAGTTACAGGCTCCAATTCTCATCCAGCTATCAATTGCCTCCACGAACAGTCTTTGTTCTACTGGAAGATCCCTAGAGACTCTTCACCTTCTTTGTCAATCATGCAGAGGTCTCTTTGAATCCTCTGATAGAGACCATCAATGGTTTCCAGCAGTTAGACTGTGAGGAGCAATATTAGCCCTCTGATCGTGCCCAAAATCACTTGCACCATTGGATTGACTTCATGTGATCTTGTGTTTATTTCGCCAATTCGCATTTTGGTATTTCTGGATCCCCATGGTAAATATTTTTTACACTCCATGTCTTGATCCTCGAAACTCGGAAACAGATCTTGCCTATACTAGCTCCTACCCCCACGGGACCACATGTGGTGACCACCGGCTAGTTCGAAACTATATATCGCAAATCCGCATTTCGGGATTTTTGCATTCTTGTGGTGAAGTGTTCTTGACACCTCCAAGTTCGAGTATATGAAACTCTGAAATGGAGTCAGATCAAAGGTTCATACTTCTGAGTTTCGCTTTTCGGCGAATTCGGCATTTCACGACTTCGGGTTTCGCGATATCCGCATTTTTCCCTTTATCAAATTCATGATCACAAAATCTCCAAAGTGATCGGATGGTTCACATAACCCACTGAAATGGACGATTGACGGGATTTCGATGTTTTTCCCTTCAAGTTTTTTTAGACTCACAATGGTCTCTTTCGGCATTTCAGAGTTCCAGACATCGTGATGGTAGAGATTTTGCTTGTTGTGTAAAACTCTGAAATAGAAAGTTTCGATGTGATGTAAACCTCATGTCGTCATATGTGGATTGACACATGTTGAATAACTGCCATGTGTCACTCTGATTCGTGACTTACATGTGCCCAAAATGTTGAATCAACTTGACACTTGTCATTCCCTGATTGTGCCACGTGTCCTTAGCTGACGTGGTTTGCTGACATGGTTTGTTGATGTGTCTGTTTTCGAGATTTCATATTTCAGCACTTCGGGACTCAAGATGATGAGAGTCTATGACTTCTTCATTTCTTGGTAACCGAAATCCCGGTATGATGTGCCTACTTCTGGAATTTTGGCGTTTTTATTTTCGGCACTTCGGGACTCTTGATGAAGAAGGATCCTTGTCACTCCATCTCCTGGTAACCGAAATCTCGATATCCATTATCTCAAGTAATGTGTCTGTTTTGGGTTTTTGGGATTTCACATTTTGCGACTTCGAGACTCCTGATGTTGAGAGTCTCTGACTTCTCCATCTCCTGGTATCCAAAATCCTGGTATCCGTTACTTCGAGTAATGTACCTATTTTGGGTTTTCGGGATTTCACATTTCATGACTTCGGGACTCCTGTAGTGAGAGTTATTGACATCTCCAACTCCCGGTATCCGAAATCCTGGTAGTCAAAAACTACGAAACTCCGAAATGAAGTTTGAACAAAACTTCGATCTTGTTATTCGATCATCGTTGCGCTTCTGGTCTTCCTTTCCTTCTTGTTTGCCATCAAATGAACAAGCATACCTTTGCATACTCTCATCTTGTCAAGCCAGTGTTGCATCGTCTTCCCAAAAGACTTTTGGTGCCCACTTGGCACATCCTTCCTGTACTCAAGTCATTATCATTGTTGTACTTGCCATCAATGACAAACATATATTGTCTGTAAAACATGCCAACACAGATGACGCTACTAGTATAGGATGAATAATATGAAGAGGATTGTAGTGGAGAAAGAGGTCTTGGACAATGATGACGAAGAGGTAGAAGATCTCTGTGCAACATGGAATATTGAAGATATATTGCATGCAACATATGAGAGGAAAACTAGAGGTCATGGGTCCAAAAAATAAGAACGCTCCGCATTCCAGATATGAATTAGTGTGGAACCCACAACCCCATGTGCAACTAAAACAACTGTGGAAGAAAAATTAGTTAACCACCAAGTGATTAGTGGTAGAAGAATTTTTTCAAGACATGGGTCTAGTAGCAGAAGTACAAGTACAACAAGTAGCAATCAAGTCTCTACACTACGTAGAGGTGGTAGTTCAAAAAATTTCACAATGGAAGGATAAGATCCAACCATTAGGTTACCATAGTTCCGAGGGGACAGGTCAGATGACCCAGTAAAACATTTGTTCATATGTGATAAGATATGAGAAGCAAAGAAGATTACAGACAAGGATACAAAGGTTTTGCAGTTGGAAATAACTTTTAGAGACCATAAATTAGATTGGTACATGGGTCTCTCAAAAAATAATCCAATGGGAACACCTACAACTATAGCAGATTTGAAGAGGTAGTTAATAAATAAATTTTAGAAGCCAAGTTCAAAATACCAATTTATGAATGAAATGATAGACATCAAGCAGAAACCAAGAGAATCATTCTAGGAAGTGGAACATAAATTCAATAGGTTAAAACGTAAGTTAAAGTACATTATTACTGATACACAACATAATTGTTTTTTTCTTAATTATTTGTTTCCACACTTGAAGTATCCTTTGAGACAACTTAAATTCCAAATCCAGGGTTAGGCCATGGAGGAAACCTTACATCTAGAGTAAAACCAATACAAGCATACAGATCCAGCTGTGGAAGAGATGGAGCAAGATCTGAAGAAACTAACATTCCAGTTAAATCAGAACAAAGGAAAGGAGAAAAGAGAAGATGCCTAGTGTACAATGTGCAGGATAGAAGGTCATCACAAGAATCAGTGTCCATAATTTTAACAGTATATTGGAGTGGGTATTCCAAATAATTTGGATTCAGGAGGACCATGGTGCGATATTTTCAAAATAAATTGGCATGATCCCTATCATTTCCCACTGATGCAGAAATATCAGACAGTTCTGAAGAGTACATATTGTAACTTTTGTAAGCCAGTTGGACACAAAGACAAGGATTGTAGAACCTTGTAGATGATGAAAGAAAGGATTGCAGATACATACATAGTGCATGATGAACATGTAACATGAAAATTTGTGCAACATCCGTAGTATAAAACTGTGCAGTAGCCATAGTACAATCCCACCCAGCAGTTTGCAGCACAACCACAATATAAGGCGCAACCGTTTCAAGGGAAACAACAATATAATATTGCACAACAGTGCAGAACACCACATAAGTACAATAACTCATAGTCAAAGTATAATCAATAACCTCAGTATAACATATTGTGCAGAGATAATCAAGGCAACATAGGAGACTTCAGAGGAGGAGGCCATGGAGAAAGAGGATTTGGAGGAGGTCGAGGACCAATAATATTCCATAACTGTCAGAAAACATGGCACTATTCAAGATACTTCCCACAACCACCTGTGACATGTATGTAATGTCACACAACAGACCATGAAACAAAATACTATCCAACAATGTTGATAAAAATATAGGAAAAGAGGAACCATACTAATTAGAACGTACAATGGATAAGGGTGGAAAAAAGAGAAGAATACGGAAAGAATATTAACATAGTGATGAGAGAAGAGATAAGACAAGAGAATATGCAACTAAGAAGGATCGGGACCAGTACCAGTGGGTTAGGAAGAATATCATTCCTGAACAGAAGGGATCTTGTTAACCCAAGGGGATCACAACTAAGAGAAATTTTCAAACTCAAAGAAGAAACATAAATGAGTGAAAAATGTCAAACTATTAGGAAAACAAATTCAAATACCAATCAGAAGACTCTGGGCTAAATGCCTCTCAAAATAAGACTGAGTAGAACCAGGAAGAAACAAGAAAAAGCACCAAAAAAGGGAGATTTCCCCCCCGTTATCAACGTGATAGGGTGCTATGGTGCCTCCTAGGAGGCTTAGGGGATTTAAATTCATATATGTGGAACCCTAGTATACACTGCAAGGGATCTCCAGTCAAGTAAATGGTGCCCTGGTGTGAACTGCAGGGGGGTGCCAGTTTCTGAAAAAATTCAAAAAATGGCTTCCAAAAGCCCAAACGCAACAAAGAATCAATAAATGGCTTTTTAAAATATTCAATAATGAATATGGAATGGTAAATAGATCATAATTAACCATCGAATAAGCAATATCTAATAACTAGCAAGGATTCAAGACAAAAAAGAGGAAAAACTAGTCAAAGTCCTTCCCTAGTGGAGTCGTCATTTTTCTATTATGAGAAATCTTACCCTGCAGGCAGGCTAAGCTCCCTTTTGGACCAAGATTCCTATATTTGTTCCAAATACATAAGAGAAAAATTGGTTACTACTTTCCCTATATATATAACTTAATCAATCAATCAAAAGAGAGGAAGGACATGGTGTACCTTGTTGCGATGTTTGTCCTCGCTGCTCCAATCCTTGGGCTTGATATCCAAGATCCTTAACATGAATGAAACCCTGAAAAGACTAGAAAATGAACTCTTCTTCCTACTATAGATGATTATATAAATAATATAAGTCTACAAATACTGAAACGAAAATAGACAAGAAAATGTAGAACACATGAACTTGAAGGGAATAGGCCAAGTTGATATTAATTGGAAATACAAAGAAGGAACTTACAAGGCATGATTGAATATACAGTCACTTATCCAAGTTCTCCTTGTCCAACCCTTGCATGAATATTGACATCAAAATTCTAATGCTTCCTTCAGAATCAAATTTTTTATACTTCTAATCTTCCCCCCTTCACCTTGGAAATACCTTCAATATATAGGCTTTGAGAGGCTCAACCACCATGAGAAAACGAAGGATATGGTTGAGGGTATGGGTCTGTAAGGTTGGGATAAGATCCTAAGATGAATCCATAGCATAGGGTTTGAACACAACCAACCTCATCCCAAGATATATGGCCCTTAGAAAGAGGTGGAGGATCCGATGATTCCCTCTAACAAGACTCACGCTCCCCCAAAGTTGAACACAGGGCGCCATCCTATAAAGTGGTTCTCCCATAACAAGGAAAGGGGTAACCATTTGATGAAGTGTCACTATTGGAGAATTCATGTTTGGAGAACAATGCAACAAACAAGGAATATTGTACCAGGAAGGAGAGCACACTACATTTTGAGGAAAAGCAGCGCGCGCAAGAGGATTTGCAGAAATCCGGCACAAATATGGACAAACCTAAACAAGTTAGTGTTAGGGTTTTGGGATGTATTTTAAGGGTTTCTAACCCAATTTTGTAATATAAATAGAATATATAGAAAGTAGGTGGAGGAATCTATCGATCCTTATAAGTATCTTGTCATATTTTTTGGAGAACCTATTTTGGAGTCTTTGTGAGTCAAAGTTTGTTTTGAGAGTTGTAGAGATTAGATGAGGTTGAAGTAGTTGAGGGTCAAATCACAAGATGTGGATATTGGTGCAATCCTATTCCACCTCACTACTCTTTATTATGATGTAATGCATGCAACACCTTTTGATGAATAAGAAAATAAAGATAACATCTTTGTGACGTAGCCCCAGGGGAGGTGAACCACGGTAAAACCTTTTGTACAATGTCTCTGAATCTTTTAGTCTTTTTGCAATTATGATTGAATGGTTAGATAGATGAATGGATGGTTTATTTACCGTACGAACTAGAATAAATATGCACATGAATGAATGAATGAATGGATATGATAAATAATTTCATAGAATGCATGATTGAGTAGAAGTAAGAAGTAGAAGGAACATCTCCCAATCCCTTCCATGACTATAAACATCTGCGTCCTACAGGCCCCCATAAACCATCTCGGATGATAATACGTTGTCCACTCTATGCACAATGTATCCTTCTAGTTTACTAGAAGGGAAGACCATGATAATGGTTTTTTTTGGAGAAATAAATTAGAACCCGAGTCATCCCATAAGTCCAAAAAATGGTTTTGTTGCCAAATAGAACTCAGAAGGAGATCCAAGAAGGGGTTTGGTAAAAAATATGTAGTGGTAGAAAGGGATGTTCAGGCCATGTAATCATACAAAGAAATACATTGAAATATGGTTAGAGACAAATCAGTTCAAGTTCACACAGAAAGACAATAAGGGTTCCAGGTATACACCACACCAGTACCTGCATAGTTATGTGTTTATTGATTTGCATGAAGCATATTTTTTTTTCTTTCTAGAGTTATTACATGATTGGATATTGAGGTTGAAAGATACCCATCTGATTAATCGAATTATACTAGTAGTTTGGACTACTTAGAATATCGTGTGGTTGGAAAGGGTTAATAACAAATTCATGCATGCAATGGATTTCTGGTTACATAGCATTAATGTGGGGTTTATCACTAAGTTTGCATTAGATACAGTGAAGTCATATACTGCTACAGAGAAGGATTTATTGAGGGGACCCAGAGGGAGGTACATCAGGTCACTCTACACGTCGATCAAGATATTTTTACATGATAAAGGCATGATGACCATGGAATCAGACAACTAGATCACTCTGCATGCACAGGGAGTTGGGGGAAGAACTAAGGAAGATTTGAGAAATGGGAGAAGGCTCTAGAGAGTAGCCAAAAGAAGGAGGCAATGGGCCCCATCATGATGGATGATGAAAAGACTAGGGAAATCATAAGGAATGCAAGTGCGATGTGCAACAAACGACCCTACCAGTATAGGATGAATAATAAGAAGAGGATTGTAGTGGAGCAAGAGGGCTTGGAAATGTAGAATTCCTGCAGAAACCCCGATAGATCTAGAATTCTAGTTAAATTGAACACATACAATTTGTTGATATTCAAGAGATGAGAGAAAAAATTTTCTCCATAAATCAGAGAATTATATTAATAAAAAATGAATATACATGAGAAACCAACCTCAAAAATAAGAGAGGAGGTGAATATATAGAATTTCCAACATAGAAATTCTAGTAAAAAAAGCTAGAAAAAGATAAAATAGGTGTCATAGGCTAAGGGAGACCACATAGTTCGACCTAGACCACTAAAGACACATGTCACACACTCATTAATGCCCACAAGAGTCAAGTGGTGTGTATTATCTAACTTAAGCTCAATTAACTGACAAGAGAAGCAGTTCCAACTCACTTAACTGACCCGAAATAACAGTTACTAATAATAATAAAGGCAAAAATCATTAATTAAGGAATAAATATCTCACTCAAAGAGGAGGTGCGTATTACCCAATAATGGATGAGTTTTTGCATGGGGAAGTTGGAAAAAATCAAGAATAAATCAAGAAAATAGAGAAAATCAAGAACCGAGAGTTGAGTCTTGATCTAAAAATAGCAGTTTTCCCTAAAATATAGGGATGATGTGCCCTTCTTCTCTATGTGGCCAAATTAGGTGAAATAAAGTGTGATGGAAAGTATTAACCAAGATCTAGGAGTCTAAGCTAGGTATAAACTAATGTAAGTTAGGGTTATGCTCCAACACCCCCCCTTAAGCCTAACTGTAATGACAAAAAAATTGAGTCCCGAAAACTTGGCCATTTTAGGTACTCATTACATAAAATAACTCCTCATGAAAAGAGGAAAGAGGGAAAACCTTGTGGGAAACCCCCCCCAAAAAAACAAAAATATGAAAAAAATGATGAGTGGCCAAAAGTGACCTACTCAGTTGTCTCAACCACTCTAAGCATAGCTCTCAGTTCTGAAAATTTATTTTCAGTGAAGGACTTGGTGAAGATGCCTGCAACCTGCTACTCTGTGGGGCAGTACTGTAGTGAAATGACTCTGTCACGGATCATCCCGCGGATGTAATGCATGTGAATATCAATGTGCTTGGTCCTCTTCCTCTGAAATGGATCAATCAATATCTGAATGGACCCCTGATTGTCACAAAATATGACATTCGGAAGTAGATATCGAATACTAAACTCAGAGAGAAGCCCCTACAACCAAACAACCTGTGTAGTTGCATTCACTACACCTCTATACTCTGCCTCTGTTGTAGATAAATAAATCATGGACTGCTTCTTGCTAGAACAATAGAATGGCCCTGAACCAAAGATGAAAACATAACCAGAGGTGGACTTGCAGTCTGTACCATCGCCAGCGCAATCAAAATATGTGTACCCAATTGGTGAAAGTGGGAAATCTGCAGCATAAAAGATACCAAAACTGGGAGTACCTTTCACATATCTAAGGATTCTCTTTGTATCTTTCCAGTGAATCTCATGAGGCTCATGCATATATCTGGAACAAAATCCTATTGCAAAAGAGATATCAGGTTAGGTGTGAGTAAGATACAATAAACTCCCAACCAATTGTCGATACAGTGTACTGTCCACCAAAGGTGTAGTACCCGCATCCTCAAATCTGACCCCCGAAAGAAAGGGAGATGTTGTTGTCTTGCATTCTGTCATCTGAAAGTGGACAAGTAGATCTGATGCATACTTAGATTGTTCCATCTTGATCCCTGAAGTAGACTAAGAAACTTCAATACCAAGAAAGTAGTGCAACAGTCCCAAATCTGTCATGGAAAATTGATCGTGCAATGTTGATTTTGTCGAATCAATAGTTGAAGTAAGGTTCCCTGTCATCAGTAATTCATCTACATAAAGTAATATCAGAAAAATGAAATCATCATGTTGCTGAAAATAAACATTCAAATCATATTTGCATTGAATGAATCCAATGGAAAGCAAGAAAGAATCCATCTTTGCATACCTGGCTCTGGGAGCCTGTTTTAGACCATACAAAGATTTCTTTAATCTGCAAATGAGGGAAGAGTTATGAATGTATCCATGTGGATGCTCCACATAAATCTCCTCCTTTAGATCTCCATGAATAAATGCACTCTTCACATCCATGTGATGAACTTCCCATCTGCGAGAAGTGGCAATGGCCAAAACTAGTGGAATGGAGTCCATTTTTGCAACAGGTACAAATGTCTCTGTGTAGTCTATACCATGTACCTGTGAGTATCCTTTTGTGAAAAGTCGGTATTTATACTTTTTTATCTCACCATATGCAGCAATATTTGTTCGATATATCCATCGGCATCTAACAAGCTTTCTTCCTTTCGGAAGTGGAACCAAGTCCCATGTGTTGTTGTCCATAAGGGAAGAGTACTCTTCATCCATGGAAACCTCCCAAAGTGGGTTTCCAACAGCCTCAGAGTGTGACTGTGGATATGAACCAAGTGTCATATAGAAATGTATGGGTAGAAAATGTTTCGTGGCAGCCAAGGATTGAGGAGCCCCAAAAAATTGTGATCTAGTCCTTCTTGTATCCACAGGATCACCGACTAGTTCACCCGCATCTTGCAGGGTTTTCTCTACCCAAGTTGGCAACTGAGTTGGAGAAAACATGAAATTCTCCCCATCCTTTGTATCAGACCCAAAATTCTGCTCTGATTTCTTCTCTGAAGTGCTCGAATAAGTTTCTGACTCCTCCTCATCAATGACAACAAGCGGTTCCTCAGTAGGGTCTTTTGAAAAATCATGCAGTAATTCTTCTTCAAACTTCACACTTCGAGCTAGAATGAAATTTTCAGTGTGAGAGTCCATAAATATATATCCTTTGACACCTTCAGGATATCCAACAAATATGCATTCAACACTTTGAGGCTCCAAAACCTTCCTCTTATCTGTCGGAATGTGAGCCCATGCTCGTGAACCAAAAATGTGAAAGTGTGACACTTTCGGTTTCTTACCGGTCCAACATTCAAAAGGAGTGGTGCCTTTGAGTATTTTTTGAGGAAATTGGTTCTGAATGTATGCTGCACAATTAATAGCTTCATCCCATATCTTGGGAGCTAATGATTTCGAGTGTAGTATACAATTGGCCATCTCTTTTAAGGACCGGATTTTCCTCTCCGCAACACTGTTCTGTTGTGGTGTATATGGCACTGTGTGTTGTAGTTGTATACCTACATCAATACAAAGTTGTTGAACATATTTGTTGACATAATCCCCCCCATTATCAGTACAGATTATATTAATATTACACCCAGAATCATTCTCAGCAAGTGCTTTAAATTCTATAAGGCATTCAAGTACTTCCGATTTTAATTCCAGAAAAAATACCCAAGTAAAGAGAGAGAAATCATCTATGAAGGTGAGTACATATCGAACCTTACTGATTGAAGGCTATGGGAATGGGCCCATGATGTCACTGTGAATCAGCCCAAGAGGTGAATAAGCTCTCTGTGTCTTCCCTTTGTCAAACTTTTTCTCTGGATGCTTGCCAAGAATTCATCCTTGACATACACCGCTTGTGAATTTAATAGTTGGCAATCCTTCTACCATGTTTTCCCTGTTGAGTTGATGAAAGTACTTATATTTTAGATGGAAAAATATTTCATTCCATAACCTACTGATATCATTATATTGTGACAGAAATACAGTGCTAATAGATTTAGGAACAAAGTGGGAGAATAAATACAAACAAGAACCATGATCTGCAATTCCATGTGCAAGTTGTGAGCCTATGGAAATGTCGGTAATCACTACGGAGTCTGGAGTGAACTCCACCTTCCTTCCAGAGCTAGAATGAGTGATCTGATATATCGAGAGAATATTTTTGAACAATGAGGGAACATGAAGAACATTTGTGAAGCAACCCCCTTCAATATCAACAATTCCTTCTCCGCACACCTTTGCAGATGTGGCATCTCCCAAGTAAATTGGGGATCTGGTGCTTTCTTCGATGGAGGAAAATTCATATTTTGATGCAGTCATATGGTTCGATGCACCTAAATCAAGGATCCAAGATGATGGAGTGGATGTGACATCCATTAAAGCATGACCATCGCGTGCTCTCCCTCCCATTCTGTTATTATATTTCTTCTTTGCATTTTTGGGCACCATGAGATTGTGTTGCTGCAATTGCTTAGCCATCTCATCGATAGTCTTCCTCATGCAGTTTTATTCAGGATGAAAAACTTTGGAACAATAGTTGCAAAGTGTTATTTCCTTCTTCTTCTTCTTACCCTTAGTCTCAGAAGAGTTCTCTGAATATTGTGCGGATCTCTCCTTCTTCGATTCAGGAAATTTACCCTTTCCTTTTTTCTTGTCTTTTCCACTACTCTTTGGAGCATCAGTAGCTGCAAGTGCTTGGTTCTTCGAATGCTTGATATCACCCATTTGGACTAACTTAGCTTTCTATTGATTCAATTTTGCAATGAAATCATTCAATGGAGGCATTTTCCATGTTTCCTGAGTCAATTTAGATGCTTGAAAAAACTATACAAATACGGAATATTCAAGACCTAATTTCGAGAGAATTGAAAGGATGAGCTAATCTTGCTATTTCTTGACTCCACATGCATTAAGTTCAACGAGGAGGGATTTGAAATTGGTGAATAATTCTTACAGGTTTCTGAAATGAATTGAACTTAGGGATATGAGTTCATTCTCCGGTTGATGCACTCTCATTGCATCCTACTTGTCGAATAGTCCTTCCAATGTGGTCCAGACCACATCGAGAGTAGTGGCTCCACTGACATGAAAGAGGATATCTCTGGAAATTGATAGGAATATCATCCCAATTGCTTCATCTAATTTATTGAAATACTTGATCTTCTCCGCTGTAGCATTTGATTCTTTCTCTGTTCCCATTGTTACCCTGTAAATCCCTTTGCTTCGGAGGAGCGGAGAGATCTTTGTCTTCCATTCGAAGTAATTGAAAGGATTTAGAATGAGTTTTGTGGGTTGATAGAGATGATCCATTTTTTATTTCTGCGCCTCCTGATGATCTATACCTACAAATAAAACCATGTACAATCCACTAGATTCAATCTAGCTCTGATACCATGTAGAATTCCAGAAACCCCGATAGATCTAGAATTATAGTTAAATTGAACACATACAATTTTATGATATTCAAGAGATGAGAGAAAGTTTTTTCTCCATAAATCAGAGAATTATATTAATAAAAAATGAATATACATGAGAAACCAACCTCAAAAAGAAGAGAGGGGGTGAATATATAGAATTTCCAACATAGAAATTCTAGTCAAAAAAGATAGAAAAAGATAAAATAGGTGTCATAGGTTAAGGAAGACCACATAGTTCGACCTAGACCACTAAATACACATGTAACACACTCATTAATTCCCACAAGAGTCAAGTGGTGCTCATTAGCTCACTTAAGCTCACTTAACTGACAAGAGAAGCAGTTCCAACTCACTTAACTGACTCAAAATAGAAATTACTAATAATAGTAAAGGAAAAAATCATTAATTAAGGAATAAATATCTCACTCAAAGAGGAGGTGTGAATTCCCCAATAATAGATAATTGTTTTCATGGGGGAGTTGGAAAAAATCAAGAAAAAATCAAGAAAATCAAGAACTAGGAGTTGAGTCTTGATCTAAAAATAGCAGCTTTCCCTAAAATCTAGGGATGAGGCGCCCTTCTTCTCTATGTGGCCAAATTAGGTTAAATAAAGTGTGATGGAAAGTATTAACCAAGATCTAGGAGTCTAATCTAGGTATAAACTAATGTAATTTAGGGTTATGTTCCAACAGGAAAACGATGTGGAAGAGGTAGAGTATCTTTGCACCATGGGGAAGATTGAGGATATATTGCACACCACATATGAGACGAAAACCAGAGGTCATAGGTCCAACGCAGAATAAGGCTCTCCATTCCAAATCTAAATTAGTGTGTAACCCACAACCCCATGTGCGACTAACACAACTGAAGAAGAAAAAGTAGTTAAACACCAAGTGATTAGTGGTAGAAGAATTTTTCCAGGATGCGAGTCTAGTAGTAGAAGCGCAAGTTCAAAAAGTAACAGTCAAGTCTCTACACCGCACAGAGGTGGTATTTCAACAAATTTCACGATGGAAGGAAAAGATCCAACCATTAGGTTACCAAAGTTATGAGGGGACGGGTCATATGACCCAAAAAAACATTTGTTCATCTATGAGAAGATATGGGAAGAAAAGCATATTACAAATGATGATACAAAGGTTGCATAGTTGGAAATAACTTTTAGATACCGCACATTAGATTGGTACATGAGTGTCTCAAAAAATAATCCAACGGGAACACCTACAACTATAGAAAATGTGAAGAGGCAGTTAGTAAATGAATTTCAGACACCAAGTTCAGAATACCAATTTATGAATGAAATGATAGAGATCAAGTAGAAACCAGGGGAATCAATCTGGGAAGTGGAACATAAATTCAAGAGGTTAAAAGGTAAGTTAAAGTACACTATTACTGATACACAACATAACTATTTTTTTGTTAATTCTTTGTTTCCACAATTGAAGTATCCTTTGACACAACATAAATTCCAAAGCTAGCATGGGGATCTGTAGGAATACTTACATATATAGGAAAACCAATACAAGCATATAGACACAACTGTGGAAGAGATGAAGCAATATCTGAAGAACTTAACATTCCAGATAAATCAAAACAAAGGAAAGGAGAAAAGAGCATATGTATGGTGTACAATGTGCAGGACAGGAGGTCATCACAAGAATGAGTGTCCATAATTTTCACAGTATATTGGAGTAGGTATGCCAAAGACTTTGGCTTCAGGAGGACCATGGTGTGAGATTTGAAAAATACATGGGCACAAGCCCTATAATTCCCCACTGATGCAGAAATATCAGATAATTCCGAAGAGTACATATTGTAACTTTTGTAAGTTAGTTGGAGACGAAGACATGTACTATAGAAACTTGGAGATGATGAAATAAAGGATTGAAAATACATATAGGGTGTGGGATGAACATGTAACAAGAAACATGAGCAACAGTCGTAGTATAATACTGCGCAGTAGCGGCAGTACAATCCCGCGCAGCAGTTTGCAGTACAACCATAGTATAATGCACAACATATTCAAGGGAAACAACAGTATAATCCCACAGAACAGTGTGCAGGACCACATAAGTACAAGAAATAACAACCGTATTATTATCAAGGACCTCAGTATAACACATCATGCAGAGATAATCAGGGAAACGTAGGAGGATTTAGAGGAGGAGGCCATGGAGGAAGAGGATTTGGAGGAGGTCGAGGACTAGTAGTATGTCATAACTGTCAGAAACTAGGGCACTATTCAAGAGACTTCCCACAACCACATGCGACATGTATGTACTGTCGCGCAACAGACCATGAAACAAAATGTTGTCCAACATTGTTGATAAAAATATAGGACAAGAGGAACCATACTAATCAGAATGTACAATGGATCAGGGTGGAAAAAATATAAGAAGATAGGAAGAAGATTAACATAGTGATGAGAGGAAGAGATAAGATAGGTGAAGATCTAGCTAAGAAGGATCGGGACCAGTACCAGTCGGTTAGGAAGAATACAACTCCTGAACAGAAGTTTGATGTGCACAAGGAGAAAGAGATATTCAAGGAAGATAGAAAAGAGATCTTGAAGGAAAATATTGCATCCACTTCAGGAATGAAACTAGTAGATGAGATACCAGTTTATGATATGCCTTCATTATTTGATCAGACCAATCAAGAGCAGTCCTTAGAATAAGTAAGTAACTTAAGAAACTTGTTGGGAGATTGTGTAAAATTATTGAGTGATACAAATTCCTTACAAGTACTTCATAATTTATTAGAAAAGTGTAATCCTGGGGAAGAGGGGGTAAAAAGAGTAAATCGGGTCCAAAAGAAGAGACGAACCAATACACAATTCAGACTGAATTCTAACATAGTAGATTTCAATATGGGGGATATTATACTATACTTAGGTTCTGAAGACAATGTTATTCCAAAGAAAACCTGGGAAGCTATGGGATAACCACAATTGGGGTGCTCACCTATTCAATTGAAGTTGGAAAATCATCACAGAGTGGTGCCAATAGGAAGGATGGAGGGGATTCTATTAGATCTAGATTGGTGTGTGCAGCATGGTTGACTTTGAAGTCATTGACATAATAGAAAATACTTCGCCATATCCAACATTGTTGGGTCTGGATTGGGCCTTTGATAACCATATTATTATCAATTTGAATATAAGGAAGATGGTATTTGAGTCTAGAGAATATAGATTTATTGCGCCATTGGATCCCTCAGAAGGAGGCATGTATGTGCAACCTGCGATGGATAATATTATTACAGAAGATGTGAATCAACTATCTAGAAATACAATGTATGAAGAGGATTATATCAACGCAATTGTAGATGGCATGCTCAGTTGGAGGATTATTAGTTCTTGTTCTTCAGACTCTAACACAATACTAGAGAACTGGAACCAAAATTTACATGAATTATATACTAGGAGATGTGCCAGAATGATGGGCATGTTGAGAAGGGTTGGTACAGAGGTAAGAGAACCTCCTACTTTTTATGGTTTGAATGATTTAGAAGACTTTTTAATGAAGTATGAGGTAGAGTTTATGGAAAATAAAAGATTACCAATGTTAGATATTTCTTTAAAATCTACACCTGCAAGATGATGGGGTACACACAAGGAAAAGATCAACAATTGGTTCCAGTGAAAAAAGTTACTACACATAAGATTTAGCGCAAAACATGAGCATACATATGAGGAGAAATATAAAGGATTTGGGCAACCCCAATAACTTGTAGAAAAGTGCATAGTTCAATGGATATTAGTACCACCATAAGAATTGCCACTTGTTTCTTCACACACTAGCATGCATTCCAAAGAAATGGTACAAAGAATAGGAATAACATAAAGAAATTGCTAACTGGGAAGAAATACAACAAAACTTTGTAGTTACATTTTCCTTTGAGCATGACAGTCCAAATATTCATACAACACTGAAAGTGGTAAGAGATAGGATATTTGAGGAACTAGATTTTGAAATATTTCCAACATTATAGAGGTAAGCTAGCCAGATAGTTAAACAATTGCTACACTGTTATCACATAGAAGAATCAAAAGAACTAGTAGAAGATAATATGTGCAATATCTAGATCCCAGAAGTGGAAGGTGAAAGGGAAGTAGAAGGCCCCAAGCTCGATTCAGGTGATTATGATGCACCATTAAAGATTAAGAAGGTCAACATTGGAACTTCATATAACCCAATGATGGCTAGTATTAGAGATTATTAGGATAATCATACAGTAGAAAGGATCACAAAATTATTGCACGAGGACAATGACTTATTCCCAGCAACATTCTAAAAGATGAAGGGGTTAACAAGAGAGCTAGGATAGATGAAGATCCCATTGAAGCCGGAAGTAAGACCTATCAGAAAGAGACTGTATAGATTGAATATGATATATAAAGAGAAGGTGAATACACAAATTGATAAAATGCTAGAAGATGGTGTTAAAGAACCTGTAGAAGAGTTAGAATGGATTAGTACTATGGTGGTGCAAGAAAATAAGAAAGGACGGATCAAGATTTGTGTAGATTTGAGAAAATCTAATGATGCTTTCCTACATGACCCTTTTCCTACCCCATTTATAGACGAAGTTTTGGAGAATGAAGGGGGTCAAGAAGATTATTCTTTTACAAATGTATTTTCAGGCTATCATTAGATAAGGATTGCACCAAAACATAGGCTAAAGAAAAAAATTGTGACAAAGTGGGGCTCATTTAAGTATACAATTATGCCATTTGGATTGAAGAATGCACCAAGCATTTTTTCAAAGGTAGTAGTAGCAACTTTTAAGGAATTTATTCATAAGTTTTTGGAGGTTTAATTGGATGACTGAACAATGTTCAGTTTGTTGAAATATCATGTTAAAGTATTAAGGATGATGTTGGATAGATGCAAACAATGTTAGATCTCATTAAACATTGAGAAATGTATTTTTAGTGCACCTTTTGGTATTTTTTTAGGGAATGTGATGTGTAAACAGGGTCTATTGGTTGGTCCTGCTAAAATTGTTGTCATAGTTAACTTACCACCACCAAAGTCAGTGCGATAGTTGAAGAGTACATTGGGCCATACATGGTATTACAGAAAATTCATAAGAGGATATGCACAGATCATCGCACCAATGGAGAAGATTCTGAAGAAGGATACTAAGTACCAGTGGAATGATGAATGTCATAAGAGTCTGGATATTTTGAAGGAGAATATGGTTACTGCACCGATTTTACTATTTCCAGATTGGGATAAAGAATTTCATGTGCATGTATATGCATCTGCAATTGTACTAGAAACAATATTAACCCAGCTAGGAGAAGGTGATATAGATCACTCTAATGCATTTGCAAGAAGAAAATTGTCAAATTCATAGTAGAACTACAATACTACAGAAATAGAAGGTCTAGCTATGGTGTATGCTTTGCAAAAATACAAACATTACTTGTTGGGACAATAATTTAAGATGTTTACATATCATTCATCTTTGAGATACTTAGTTAATAAGTCAGTGTTGGGGGAAAGGATATGTAGATGGCTATTATTATTTCAAGAATTTCACTTTAAATTTGTGGTGAAGCCCGACAGATTAAATGCAGGACCAAATCACTTGTCCATGATAACAAATGGAGAAGAACCCAATAACTTGGAAGACAACTTTTCATATGCACAATTTTTCTCAATAAAAATTGCAAATGGATATTTTGATGACATTATTGAGTTTTTGAGTACAGGATTTGCACCAAGATAATTTACTAGTGCGCAAAAAAAAATGGTGGTTCAAGATGCAGATTATAAATTGATTGCAGGTCACTTATACAAACTTGGAGCAGATAACATCTTGAGGAGATGTGTGATGGAGCATGAACGACCAATTATTTTGGTAGAAGTGCATGAAGGGATTGAAGGAGGACATTACGCAGACAAAGCTATCATGCATAAGGTATTTCACATAGGATGAAAGTGGCCAAGAGTTCATAAGGATTCAAAAGAATTCTTCCAGAAGTGTGATGTTTGTCAAAGAGTTGGGAAGCCATTTAGGAGGGATGAGATGCCACTAAAGCCACATGTTACTTTACAAGTGTTTGATAAATGGGTAATAGATTTTGTAGGTCCAATTAATCCACCAGTAAGAAGATCAGGAACTAGATACATTATTACAACAACAAAATACTTGACCAGATGGGAAGAGGAAGTGCCAGTAAAGCATTGCAGCGCAGACACTGCAACACGCTTTTTATTTGAGATTGTAGTGGAAAGATTTTGATGTCCAACAATATTGATGAGTGATCAGGGAACTCACTTCATCAAAAATACACATGAGGCAATGCTTGAATAATTTAAGATATACCACTAGAAGAGTAATTCTTACAACCCTCAAGCAAAAGGAACAGTGGAAGCCTTCAACAAGATTTTTGAGAATCCCTTGACAAAGATTTGTAATGTAAACAAAGATGATTGGGATTTGAAGGTACCAACAGTACTTTGGGCTTATAAAAATACCTGCAAGAAATTAACAGGACAAACACCCTTTAAATTGGTGTATGGAAAGGAGACAATATTTGCATTAGATTATTTAATGCCAAGTCTGTGCATTGTAGCAATTACAGATATGATAGAAAATGGAACAATGCAGGAGATATTGGATAAACTGATGGAATTAGAAGAGGACAAAATCATGGCAGGTTTCCATCAAGAAGTACATAAAGAAAAGGATAAATCATGGCATGAAAGATATATCAAGAAGAATAAGTTTAAAGAATGAGATTTGGCTCTCCTCTATGACAGTAAGTATTTGCAACACCCAGGGAAGCTCAGAATGCATTGGATTGGGCCATATCAGATAAATTCTATCACAGATGGAGGGGTTGTACAATTGCATGTTAGAGAAAACAAGATCACAAAGCAATAAAATAAAACAAATGTGGAAATAAAACATATAATATACACAATACAATAGAGACACAGATATACGTGGTTCACCCTGTGTGGGCTACATCCACTCGAGAAATTTTCGGGTCCTTCCTTTTTATTATCCAACAAAATGAAAGGATACAACCTATAGTACACCAACTATAACTTCCTCTTCTTTCTCTCACAATATCCTCTCTCATAATACAATATTCACAATAATTCATAGCCTTAATACAATTCTCTCATAAAAGAGGGTTTCCTTTTAGGGAAAAAATCCCTAAAATAACTTCTACCATCAAATCTACGACGTTATAATGAACAGTACAAATTGACAACGAAATTACAATATTTTCAAGGCAATTTTTCCCAACATTTTGCTTCGGGGGTTCTTCCCCCAAATCCCCCACCAGGTGGGGCTACAAAAATCGTCACCACCCCCCGATTAGAATACCCTGGCGAGAGTTGTGGGGGGGGGGAATCCCCCCCCCACCCCCCATTATGGAATGGAGTCCAGGCATGGCTAAAACAAACCTCTGAATCAGGAAGATAATCAGTCTCCACAACAAACAATCTCCCACTTAGAGACTCATTACAAAAACTCCACTTATGATGTACCTGCTAGACTATAATCCACCTTAGACCTGGAAAAATTCTCATCTTCACCTTCATGCTTGAATACCAACTGAAACTAAGTAGGAACTCAGTTTCTCCCTATTTACTCCCTTTGTTAACATGTCCGCAGGATTTTGGCTAGTATGTATCTTTTCCAAATTCAAATATACATCTTCCAAGACAAATTGTATGAAATGGTACCTGATTTTTATATCCTTATTCTTTGAAAGGAAGATGATTTATTTGCGAAATGAATGGCAATCTCACTGTCACTGTACAACCTTCTATTCTCCTGCTTCTTTCCCAATTCCTCCATAAAGCTCTGTAACCAAATCATTTCTTTACTAGCCTAGAGAAGTAGCAACATAGTATTCTTTTGTTGTTGAAAGTGAAACAACCTTTTGTAGTTTTGAAATCCAACTTATTGTTGTTCCACCTACAGTAAAATCATACCCTATGGTGCTCCTCCTGCTATCTTTATTACTTGCCATATCGTAATCAACCTATCCCTGTAGAAAAATGTCTAAACCTCCAAAACATAATGCATGAGTAGAAGTACCTCTCAAATGCCTAAGAATCCACATTACTACCTCCCAATGTTCTTTACCTATATTTTTCATATACATTCTCACAACTCCCACTGTATGTGTAATATCTAGTCTTGTGCAAACCATCACATACATCAAGTTGCCAACTGTTGATGAATAAGGGACCCTGTACATGTATTTTATCTCCTCCTGTGTCTTGGGACAAATTTCCTTAGTTAATTTGAAATGGTTGTCCAAAAGTGTAATAATTGGTTTTTCATTCTTCATTCTAAACCTCTCCAACAACTTCTTTTTGTACTCACCCTGAGACAATGTCAATTTGCGATTTTTTCTATTTCTTGTTATTCTCATACCAAGGATTTTTTTTTTGTAGCACCCAAATCCTTCATCGCAAATGAATTAGATAATTTCTTCTTGAACACATTTATATCCTTCATATTAGACCCTACAAAAACCATATCATCTACATACAATAGCAAGATAATATAGCTTCCATTTTCTAGCCTTTTAAAGTAAACAAAGTGATCAGAATGACATCTACTATAACCTGGTTCTATAATAAACCTTTCAAAATTCAAATACCACTGCCTTAGAGATTGATTTAGGCCATACAAGCTATTCTTCAACCTGCATACCAAAATTTCCTTCCCTTTGACCGCATACCCCTGTGGTTGTTGCATAAATCTCTTCATGCAAATCCCCATGGACAAAAGTTGTTTTTACATCTAATTGTTCAAGATGCAAATATTCTACTACCACAAGACTTAAAATAGTCCTAATTGAATTAATTTTAACTATAGGAGAAAATATTTCATCAAAATATATACCTTTATTTTGTTCAAACCCCTTTACAACAAGTCTAGCCTTATATTGCTTTTTGCCTCCATCTTGTTCCTTCAACCTGTAAACCCATTTATTCTGCAATGCTCTTTTTCCTACAGGAAACTGAACCAAGTCCCAAGTCTATTTATTTACCAAGGAATTTGTTTCCTCTTTCATTCCTTGCTCCCACTTTCTTTTAGTGTCTACCTGCATTACCTCTTCATAAATTTTTGGTTCACCAGAATCAGTCAAAAATAAATAGTACAATGAAGGAGAGTATCGTTCATGGGGTCTAATTAACTTGATAGAACTTATAAAAACAATTGTAGGAGTTTGAGGTACCTGTTTCTCATGTTGTTGTACATTTTGATTTTCTGGTACCTTTGGAATTTATTTTTCAGTGATCTCATCAAGCACTGTGTATTCTAGTTTTTCTTCTTCCTGTTTCTTTCCCTGCAACTGATCTTTATACATGACCTTCTCATTGAATATGACATCTCTAATCATAATAATTTTTTGATTTTCACAATCCCATAAGAGATAACCAAAATCATTAACACCATATCCAATAAAGGTACACTTCTTGGATTTTTCCTCAGTATTTGTTCTATTTTATTTGTTAATATGGACAAATGTTGCACAACCATAAGTCTTCAAAAAAGAATAGTTTACCTTTTTACCTGTCCATGCCTCCTATGGAATTCCTCTATCCAAAGAGCTTGAAGGTCCTTTGTTTATTCAGTAAAAAAAAATATCTACAACATCTTCCCAGAACTGTAAGGGAAACCCAACATGCAATCTCATACTCCTTTCATGCTACATGATGGTCTTGTTCATCCGTTAGGAAACACCATTTTCTTGTGATGCTCGTAGAACTGTCTTCTCTCTATGAATCCCATGGTAAGAACAATAAACGCCTTGCTATAGTATTCACCTCCATTTTATGATATGAGACACTTCAACTTTTTTCCTGTCTCATTCTCAACCAAAGCTTTCCATTTCTTAAAAGTATCAAAAACAAAAAAAAATTGTCGAATTTAATAAACCCAAGTTTTTCTAGTTGCATCATCAATAAAAGTAACATAATAATGAGAGCCACCAAGGTATGATACCTGAGTTGGTCCCCATACATATGTATGCACAAGATATAACCTTTCACTCTTTGTTTATTTTCCAACTCTAAGAAATATGAATCTCTTTTGTTTTCCATAGACACAATGCTTATAGAAATCCAAATAATTCTTTTTAAGATCTAGCAACAAATTTATTTTGTGAAGTATATACATCCCCTATGATTTTCCAAGCCTATGATTCCAAAGTGTTGTATCCACTCCTATATATTATAAAGAGATAAAAGAGTTAGTATTACCAGTACATAAATACAATGTACCTACCTTCTCTCCTTTTTCTATCACCATTGATCCTTTGGTGACCTTCCATGCCTTAACTATAAATATAGATATACATCCTTCACTTGACAACTACCCTGTTGAAATTAAACTTTTCCTTAGATATGGTACATGTCTTACCTCTTTTAATAACCATTGGTTTCCATTCTTTTTCTTTATTTGTACCTTACCCATTCTAACAATTTTACATTATGCATCATCACCCAAATGAATCAGTCTAAAATCACCTTGAAAATAATCTAGAAAATGTTTCCTATGGGGTGTGGCATGAAATCAAGCCTTTGAATCTACTACCCAAGACTCGGAAATATTATCTACAGAAAGAATCAAATCATCTTGTAAAACATCACCTGTTACCTTTGCTTCTTGATTTTTCTCATGTTGTCCATCTGTTTGTTTCATTGGAGCTCTGCAGACGTTCTTCAAATGTGTTGGTTGTGGATCATGATTATCTTCTTGATGTAAGTTTTAAACCTGCGAAGTAAAGCAATGCATATATTTTCTTAAGCAATACAGAAATTAATCAATGGCTCATACACAGAATACACAAAGATATTTACCGGAAACCCCCCCCCC
>ML780441.1:198025-217026 GCA_009831015.1 Picea engelmannii | reverse complement strand
ATATATATTCTTAAGCAATACAGAAATTAATCAATGGCTCATACACAGAATACACAGAGATCTTTATCGGAAACCCTCAACCGGGAAAACCTTTCTTTTTCATTATATCAAATTTCACCATTCGCCATACAATATATACAATGATTTTAGGTATTCCGTAGATACCAAAAACCTAATCCCTTAATCCGGGATTAATTTACAAATCAGCTAAAAATAGCAAAATCCGCATACTCGGGGCGCTGCCTTGAACCCCGTCGGCCCTGGGCTGCTGCCCGATGCCGAACGCTGCGCATAAACAGGGGGGGGCATACTTGCCCCCCCTTGGGACCCCCCTAAGAAGCGCCCGGCACAACGACAAAGCCCTAGGTGAAGGGATCATCAGACGCAGTCGTCGTATCTGACGCACCCACACACACACACATGCAAAGAATATAACACATACCCAACACTTGATTCATAGGTTTGTTTCAAAAATGCTTTGACCCCATTCCCTAATGGGGGGTGTGGGGGGAGATGCCCCCCCACAACTATTTCCAAGGCGGTCTAGATGGGGGGGGGCAATTTTTGTATCCCCCCTGACAGAGGATTCATGGGCAGTGCCCCTGAAGAGAAATATTGGGAAAGATTTCCTTGTAAAATATTGTAATTCCGTAGTCAATCTGAACCATTCATTATAAGGTCGCAGATCTAATGATAGAAGTTATGTTAGAGTTTTTTTCCCTAGAAGGAAAACCTATTTTACAAGTGATTTATTTGTGGTTGCATATGTGTGTGAATATTGTATTCTGAGAGAGGAGACTGTGAGATAAATAAGAGGAAGTTACATCGAGTGTGTTGTAGGTTTTATCCCTTCATTTTGCTGGATAATAAAAAGGAAGGATCTAAAAATTTCTCTGGTGGACGTAGATCACATTGGGTGAACCACATATATCTGTGTCTCTATTGTATTGTGTATCTTCGGTGTTTTATTTCCGCATTTGTTTTATTTTATTTCTCTGTGATCCTATTTTTCTAACAATTGGTGTCAAAGCGAAAGGTAACTCACAGGAAAAGAGGGTTCCTAATTCGAGTGGGAGAAATGGCGGAAGATGGAAAGTTTAGGGTCGAGAAATTTAAGGAAAAATCTACCAGTTATGGAAGATGCATGTGGAATATTATTTATATCAGAAGGATCTATTCCTACCATTGAGTGGAATAGCAAAGAATCTGATGGCCATGAAGGATGAAGAATCAGAGGTTCTCGAAAAAAGGAAATGTGAATGATACAATTGAGCGTGGCAGTGTCAGTGGCTTTCAATATTTCAAAAGAAAAGACAACAAAGGAATTGATGGATGTATTGGCTAAACTATATGAAAAAACCTCTGCGTCCAATAAGGTATTTCTAATGAAGCGATTATTTAATATGAAGATGTCAGAAGGTGGGTCTATTGTAGATCATTTAAATGAATTTAATACAGTTACTAATCAGCCAAGTTCTGTAAAAGTCGACTTTGATGATGATTTCAGGGATCCTCTAATCTTGTGCTCATTACCAAAAAGCTGGAACGGCTTGGTCATGGTTTTAAGTAACTCCGTCTCTGGTTCAAACACTCTAAAATTTGATGTTGTTGGTGTTATCTGTAGCGAGGAAATGCGATGGAAAAGCAGAGGTGAGACATCAGCTAATACATTAAACATGGAGAAGAGGGGAAGACAAAAAGATAGAGGAAAGGGCTTAGGGAACCGTGGGAATTCTAGGAAGGGTAGATACAAATCCAGACTAGGAAAAACACAATGATGGAATTGCGTAAAGAAATGACATCTAAAGAAAGACTATAGAGCTCCAAAGAAACAAAGAGATGGACAACAAGAAAAAAATTAGGAAGCAAATTTAAATGGTGATGTGTTACAAGATGCTTTGATTTTTTCTATAGATAATTTTTCTAAGTCTTGGGTAGTAGATTTAGGGGCTTTATTTCATGCCACACCCTATAGAATTTTTTTTCTAGATTATGTTCAAGGCAATTTTGGATAAGTTCATTTGAGTGATGATTCACCATGCAAAATTGTTGGAATGGGGAAGGTACAAATAAAACAAAATAATGGAAACCAATGGTTGTTGAAAGAGGTAATACATGTTCCAGATATAAGGAAAAATCAAATTTCAACAGGGCAGTTTGAAAGTGAAGGTTGTATATCCATATTTACAGATAAGGCGTGGAAGGTCACCAAAGGATCATTGGTGATAGAAAAATGAGATAATGTAAGCACATTGTATTTATGTACTGGTAATATTGATTCTTCTATCTCTTTAGCTTCTACAGGAGTGGATACAACTCTTTGGTATCATAGGCTTGGACACATGAATTGTAATATCCCCCAGTAGAGCCCTAGTTGTAATTATGAATTGTAAACATGTTTGTTAGGATGGTGAGCCGAGTTATAATAAGCTAGGAGGCTTATCTGATGATTAGGCCAGAGAGCCTAGGATTCTAAGGCCATGAACCTGTTTTGTATATGTAATTATAAAAAATCATTAATAAAAATGATACATCGCTGCGTGTAGGCTGACCACGAAGAAAGAGTAATCGGGGACTAAGCTCCACTAGGTAGGGAAAGGGATGGGAATGAGAGGATAAGAAAGAGGGGATAAGATAGAGGGCTTAACCCAAGGGAATATTATAATATATTCTTGAAAATGAAAATACTAAAGTGGGGAAAATAAACCCATTTATCCTAAGTTCATGGGAAAGGGAACGAGTTCTAAATGGAGTGCATGTAGCTCCAGGAAGACAAGTGTCAACCTGAGCACATGCATTTAAAGATGGAAAGTTATCACTAGTGGGGGTTCACTCCCCATTGTCAGATCCTTCGCCTAACTCGCTTGTCCTCTATCGTCGACCTATGCATCTTTCACGCACCTCTGCAACCAGTAACCTGTGAAGCTGACATGTGTTTTCCTGTGAAGCACAATGTATTTGTACTTGCTAGAGTTGTGTTGTGCCTTATCAAATTGTGGTTGTTTCCATCCCCTGAGATATATTGAGCCTTACTATTGTCCTCAACTTGATGGAATTGAGTTGAAGCTGGTTGAAGAAGTGGGTTGTCAGGCCCGTGGTTGAAGAGGCAAGTCATGTGAGAAACTCTCTTCAGGTGAGAGAGTGTGTTGAGGAAGTGATTTCTCTTGGAGGGAGTCCTGTAGCTGCTACATAGCTCTGAGAATTCTGGTCCATCCTATTGTTGAAGCCCCGGAAGGGAGCTAGAGCAGTCGATGTACTATGTGACAGTGAAGGTGTATACTCCTGGGGTGGGACAAACATGTGGGGAATGAGAGTCTCTAAGCAGTGTGCGTAAGTGGCTCCTGGGAGAGAATCCTTCCTCTTAAACTGTGTGACTTTCTATTGTTGACATCACCTGTGTCCATTTGACATAAAAGATGAATTGAAGAAGTAGGTTGTTAGGCCTGTGAGAAACTCTCCCAGGTGAGAGAGTTTGTTGGGAAGTGAGTTCTCCTGGAGGGAATCCCATAGTAGATACAGTACTCTACGACTTTTGGTCCAACCTATTGTTGAAGCCCAAGGTAAGGGAGGTGTAGTAGCTGATGGAATTGTAATAGTGAAGGTGTACCCTCCTAGGGTGGAACAGGCATGTGGGAATGAGGGTCTGTGGGTTGTGGGTGTAAGTGGCTCCTGGGATAAAAGATCCTTCCTGTTTCTTTATGCAAATTTCCTATTAACCTTGCCTATCCTATGAATCCCTTGCCCACTGGAGTTTAGTTGCAGCTCAGGGGTGACCCACTGTTGAGCGTGATGAGCAACGTGGTCTATGGATGGGAGGTTCATGGAAGTTCTGCACGCAATTGGTGGTCTTCTAATAAAAGATAAGTACCACTTTTATGTTCATTTACATGTTGTGTAATGGTACATATGTTGTAATTGATGAGTATTGCTTGTGTATGTTGTATATGTTACATGTGTAGGCTTACTGTTATTTCCGCATTAATATGTTATATATATGCAGAATAGTCATTCTATGTTTATATGGATGTGTATTTTTTTCCACAAGTATCTCTATGTGGCATAGCCCAGTAGTTTAATGCTAGAGCTGTCATGGATCAGAGTAGAGCAGCAAAGCTACAAGAGTGGCATTGCCCGACCTGTTGGTGGATAGGGACGTTACAAATTGGTATCAGAGCTAAGTGAAGTGTCCCAGGAAGTGGTGTTTCCCATCCTATTGGTGGGCGGGGATGTTAAAAATTGGTATCAGAGTCATGGTTTCGACACTCAGCTTGGATGGGCCATGTTAGTGGTTAATGAGACAAAGATTTCAGAGTGAATTGTTGTCGAAAGGGACAAAATTCGAGTTTTAGAACATCCCTAGGTGCAAGGAGTGTGTCGACAGAGTCTTTGACTCAAAAAGATTGGGATAAATAGCTTGAGTTTTCTCATGAAGGGACGCAAAGATCTATTGCAAGGAGTTCACATGTATGAAAGTCGACTAAGTGTCGAAGCAAACCTCTAAGGAGAAATGGGTTTGAGAAATGAAGCTCATAAAATATAACGAGAAGAAATATTCAAAGGAGGAGAAACTCTCAAGGTTTAACGAGTTAATGGCTAGGATTTATTTAGGAGGAAACAAAGTCACCCTAGACCGTCAGATCTGGAAAAGTTGCAAGGCATTTAGCCGTGAGTTCCTTTGGAAATCCATGGAGTAACGAAGTTCGTTTGTGCCCTCGATCTGAGAGAGAGGATATTAGGCGGAAGACACGTGTCAGCAGAATGGTTGTTTAGGATTTTGGCGTTCGGGAGAATTAGTGTGTGTTGAGGAGAGAACTCTCAAATCCTGAATTTTCGAAGTCCAAAAGTATGAAGACATGTCAAAGGATCGACTTGTTCGAGAATTCATCGTTCGAGAGAAATGGAGTATGCTAAGGTGAAATATCCCAAAGAACGAAGTCTCAAAGTCATGTGGCCTACTAATTTTACTTGGATTGACATGGACACATGGCTTGTGTGCCACGTGTTAGTGGGTTTCGAACCCATGGAAGATTGAAATTCCATTTGGAATGTGACACATGTCACCCCTCTGATTGGGCCATGTTTCAGCCGCTAGTATTCCGCCACATGGCACTCCGTATTGGCATGGTTAGTGGGGCCCTGAGGTTACATAACATAGTTAAATGGAAATATACGGCGGGACCACACTGGCGTTGATCAAGATACATAAAGATCGACGAACAAGAGGCATTGCGAGGACCCAAGTTGCACGGGAGTTAATTCCCCAAGGCAGTATCGCAACCCAAACCACGGTTTCCCAAGAGGGGTACGTGTGAGCGGGTTACTCCAAAACTGTCGACCCATGTCCCCACAATTGGAAAAGTATAAAGTTTGATGTGACTTTTCGGTATATTTTAGTTCAAGCACGGAAACCATGGGCCCCAGTTGATGCGTAGTGCTAGATCATGAAGTTGAGAGACTTGGCACTCTGGAAGAAATGGCTTGTGATGGAATGGGAGGAAGAAACCCGAATCCCGAAGTTCCGCAATAAATCCCAACTATCATTTGTTGAGAAGTCATGGACCATTGATCCACCCCTCTTCGTGATTTCACCAATTCGGAACTTTGAGAGATTATTTTGATGTACTTGAAATTCGTCAAATCCTGGAGTACCGAAGATCCTATACACCGTAGATCTTAACAGAGAATGTGGGTCGTAGATCCATCGTCCTTCGTAAATTCGCCAGTTCAAGGTTCTGTGATGTTTGTGATGTGCAGAAAAGGAAACCTCTGAGGCTTAGGAGCCCCGAAGTTTCAAGGCTCCGTATAAGCGCCCAACTATTATCACTTCATCACAGTTGTGGTCCCATGCGAATTAAGGACTCAAGGAAAATGAGGGATAGTGCCCGAAAACTGTGCTAAAGAATGGAAAAGGGTTTAGGATGGAAGCATGTGGGTTTCGTCTAGTTCAAACCCTCATCAAAATAGTATTGAAGACCTAGGAAATTTATGATAGGGTCCAACAAATATCTAAGAGCCATTAGCTCAAAGAAAAGAGATCGTTGCACAAGAAGTGCATCGGAGAAGAAGTACAAGTTTTAAAGGATCATAGATTTATGCTCAAGACTCAGAATTGAGAAAGGAAGCCGTGATTGGGAAGGTCTCGGAAAGAGGATTCTAGATGTAATGGTTACATTAAAATAGAAAAATTGCTAGAGATGTCTTCAGATAGAAGAAAGAAGGAAGAAGGACACGAAAAATTATTTATTCTACATCTGAGATTTTTTAGAAGTCATGGGATTAGATGTTGGGTTTGATAAGTAGCATGGAAACCCCAAATGGAATTATTGTTTGGGGAAGACAGTCTAGGTGAAAACATTTTCACATCAAATGTGAATGCTAGGTGGAGAAATCCATTTGTGATACATGATAATGCATGAACCATAAGTTCATATGGAGATGCAAAGCATGGGAATAAGGAAGGTTTTATGGAATATGAAAGAGTTTGGAGACAATATGTGACATCTCCAAAGATCAATCCTACAGATTAGAGGTATCACCTCCATTATTACTATCAAAATGCGCAGTGGAAGCATGGCATGAAGGTCATCAAACATGGCATGAAATAATTTGAATATGCATGTCATAAGGCTAAATCAAATTGTTTCAAGAAAGAAGTTGGTGTTAAGTATCCAAGGTTACTTAGATAACATGACTGGAAATATAATTGGGTCATGAAGGAATTTGATCAGATCCAAGTAATAGGGGAATGCTAAAAATTAATATCAGCATAATATGTGGTGGCAAGTATGCAAAGTAGACAAGGAAAAACTTCTGGATGGAGTAAAATCCATGAACAACCTAAGAAAATGGAAGAAGAAATCATGAGATAGATATCAAACTAATAGGAATGCATGTCAACACTCCAGAAAGGAAAGCTAGAATAATAGAGGATTATTGATGCACTCCAAAGGTGTGAAGGTATTTCTATAAGAGCATGGAGATATCAAGTCAAGAATAATTTAAAAGAGAAGTCACTTCTAAAGAGAAATCAATAAGGAGCCAAGAAGAAGAAACAATTATATGCATGGTTTTGAATGCAGAGAAGATGGTGCTTGAAAAGAATCCATATTAAGTAACATAGAGCCACGAGTGACAACCAAAGAGGTTGGAGGTATCACTTGAATCTATGATGGTAAGGTAAAAGAAGGACTTTCAGTTAATTCTATGTAGCTAGCAAAAGAGAAGAGGAGAGTACAAGAAAACCTCAAGTACTAAAGTATTCTGTTGGGAAAGGGCTGAAGAAGTTCAGCCCTGAAGAGTAATTGGATGTTGAAGAATCCATAGTCTATACAAAAACTTGGTTTGGAATTTGATTCATCCAAGTACGAGTTGGGATAGTTGGATCCAGGAAATTAATGAAAGCTGAAGGTTAATATTAGCTTAGTTTGGAACTATAAATGAAAAGGTCGCCAAGAGTGATTTGTCTAGAAAGTGCTTAGGGCAAGAATAATCATGCACAATGATTATAGTTGGAGCACAAGAAGATCTAGGAATCTGGGAAGAATTGAAGACTTCTGGGATCAACAAGGAAAATTTTCACATGGGAAATAAGTTGTTGAAATTGTGGTAGCAACAGTTGAATTAGGGTTGGTTGAACAACCATACGCAGAAAAAGAATTCTTTCATGTTGCAAGTGTTGTTGATGATGTTGCTACATATGGAAGGAAGCAACATAAAATTGAAGGTTGGTTAGGTTTGATAAAAGAAGCATGAAATCTTCTACTACCATCAGCCATACAGGTAACATCAAATTTATTAACGGAAGTCATGCAGGTATGAGTTTTTATTACTCTTTTTTCATAATTGTTGAAGGGAATTTAGGTAAGAATTTCCTCAGCCATAGTTATTTTATAAAATCACATGATTACATTATTGAATGCATACCACTGGATGTGGTAAAGGCTGGAGGCTTGTATTAATTCAAATCTTTTTAGCTTTTGAATGCACACACTGACATAGTAGAATGCCATGTTAATTTGGTTATGGAGTAATAACCAAAGAATTAAAAGATAAGAACTTGTTATAGGAATGAATGTTAGTAAGCTAGTCATGTATGAGACCAAGACATGGTTGGATATGGCAAGGTATGGATATGGAAAGGTTATGAGCCACACAGGTACTAAAAGCTTCCTAGCTTTAAATAAAACTCGGGTTGCAACCTTTTTGCTAACGCTAATGAACACCACATAATTATATTATTGGTGTAGTGTTCGGGTTGAAAAGGAAGGCATCCAATTAATTGGGAAGACAATAGGAAGTGTGTGGAGATTGTGTAAATACATTGGCTAAAATTTGAACTTATGGATGGTGAGATACATGACTGAGATAAAGAGCATTATGTAATTCAATGCAAGGTGCACTGAATAAGTATGAATTGAGAATTGCACTCATGCATAGTAAGTGATAGAATTGTGTACTAAATGAAATTGTTGAATGTTTTTTGTAAGTACATGCATATATATTATTGCATGGAAATAATTGTTACTAACAGCTGAAATGTTGTTAACTCATGAAGCTGAGGACATTTTAGGAGTTTCTAGACATTGCAACAAGAAAGTTGCAAGTCAAGTAGTCACATGAATACTGACTACAAAAAAACAATTTCATGTTCAAAAAAAGAAGTAATGAACTTACAGATATTAATTAAGAACGGGTATATGCATAAAATGATGAGTCATTCTATTTTATTAAATTGTTTGGTAATTATTATTGAATTGCTAGGTGCAGAAAATTCTAATTTCACTGCATATGGTTTTGTACATATTGCAATTGAATTATGATGTATAGGAAATACTGACAATTTGTTGGCATTATGCAAGATGAAGCCTTGCAGGAAAATGGTATGCAGTTTGTTGCTTGTGGAAAACCACAAGGAAGGTTGAAATCCTGAAATATAAACAACGAAGAAGAATTATGAAATATAATTTCATGTTTTGGGGAAAAGTTGAATTCCCTTTTTGAACTAAGTTTGAGTTCCTAAATGAATTATTTTATGTTCTCTCATGTTAACTGCATGTGTGTGATGTAGATGATATAATAATGATCAAAGTTGGAATGTTGGAAAGAACAAATATTGTTGAGGACACTAAAGCCCTATAATTGTAGAACCTTGGTGGGGTTCTGGTAATGGGTTGGCGCTCTCCTTGCATGTGAAATCCCTAAAAAGATGGATCGTTGATGGACTGTGTAGCATGAAAGGATACTTGAGCCTAGAAGGGTGAGTTCAAAAAGGAAAAGGAAACTCAAAAATGCTTATGGCATGGTAGCTTCCATAAGGAGGGTGTGTCAAATGGTACAGTGAGCTAGATTCTTCTTGAAACATCTCTATAGAGTAGAGCAAATGAATTCCAGCTATAGTGTGAACACTATAATTGGTGCTTGAAAGTAGAGCACTAGGTGGATAATAAGTTTCCAAGTTCCAATAGCTAAAGCTTGGAGCTTTTTGAATATATATATTTTTTAATTATATATGTATAAACAAGTTGCATTGAGGACAATTGAAAAATAATGGGAAGGGATTGTAATATCCCTCGGTAGATCCCGAGTTGTAATTATGAATTGTAAACATGTTTGTTAGGTTGGTGATCCGAGTTATAATAAGATATGAGGCTTATGTGATGATTAGGCCAAAGATCCTAGGATGCTAAGGCCATGAACCTGTTTTGTATATGTAATTATGAAAAATAATTAATAAACATTATACATCGTTGCGTGTAGACCGACCACAAAGAAAGAGTAATGGGGGACTAAGCTCCACTAGATAGGGAAAGGGATGGGACTAAGAGGCTAGGAAAGAGGGGCTAACCTAGAGGGATTAACCCAAGGGAATATTATAATATATTCCTGAAAATGAAAATACTAAAGTGGGGAAAATAAACCTAGTTATCCTAAGTTCCTGGGAAAGGGAAGGAGTGCTAAATGGAGTGCAGGCATCTCCAGGAAGACAAGTGTCAACCTAGGCACATGCAATTAAAGATGGAAAGTCATCATTGGGGGGGTGTTCACTCCCCATTGTTGGATCCTTATCCTAACTCCCTTGGCCTCCATCGTTGACCTCTGCATCTTTCACACACCTCTGAAACCAGTAACTCGTGAAGCTGATCTGTGTTTTCCTGTGAAGCACAACGTATCTGTACTTGTCGGAGTCATTTTGTGCCTTATCAAATTGTGGTTTCTGCCATCCCCTGAATTATATTAAGCCTTTCTATTGTCCTCACCTTGATGGAATTGAGTTGAAGCTGGTTGAAGAAGCGGGTTGTTAGGCCCGTGGTTGAAGAGGTAGATTGCCAGGCCTGTGAGCAACTCTCTCCAGGTGAGAGAGTGTGTTGAGGAAGTGAGTTCTCTTGGAGGGATTCTCGTAGCTACTACAGAGCTCTGATAATTCAAATTCATCCTATTGTTGAAGCCTCGAAAGGGAGGTGGAGCAGCCGATGGACTGTGTGACAGTGAAGGTGTATACTCCTAGGGTGGGACAGGAATGTGGGGAATGGGAGTCTGTGAGCAGTGTGAGTAAGTGGCTCCTAGGAGAGAATCCTTCCTCTTAAACTGTGTGACTTTCTGTTGTTGACATCACCTGTGTTCATTTTACATAAGAGATGAATTGAAGAAGCAGGTTGTTAGGCCTGTGAGCAACTCTCCTAGGTGAGAGAGTTTTTTGGGAAGTGAGTTCTCCTGGAGGGAGTCCCGTGGAAGCTAAAGTACTCTGAAACTTCCGGTCCAGCCTGTTGTTGAAGCCCAAGGTAAGGGAGGCATAGTAGCTGATGGAATTGTAATAGTGAAGGTGTACCCTCCTGGGGTGGAACATGCATGTGGGGAATGAGGGTTTGTGGGTTGTGGGTGTAAGTGGCTCTTGGGACAAACGATTCTTCTTGTTGCTTTGTGCAACTTTCCTATTGACCTTGCCTAGTCTAGGAATCCCTTGCTTGGTGGATTTTATTCCCAGCTCGAGGGTGACCCACTACTGAGCATGATGAGCAGTGTGGTCTATGGATGAGAGGTTCGTGGAAGGTTTGCATGCAGTTGGTGGTATTCTAATAAAATATAAGTACCACTTTTATGTTCATTTACATGTTTTGTAATGGTACATATGTTGTAATTGATGAGTATTGTATGTGTATGTTGTATATGTTTCATGTGTAAGCTGACTACTATTTCTGCATTAATATGTTATATATATATATATGTGTGTCTGTGTGTGTGTGTGTGTAGAATAGTCATTCGATGTTTATATAGATGTGTATTTTTTTTCGCAAGTATCTCTGTGTGGCATAGCCCAGTAGTTTAAGGCTGGAGTTTTCACAGATCAGAGTAGAGAAGCAGAGCTATAGGAGTGGCGTTGCCCGACCTGTTGGTGGTTGGGGACATTACAAATTGGTATCAGAGCTAAGTGAAGTGTCCCAGGAAGTGGAATTGCCTGACCTGTTGGTGGGTGAGGACATTACAACATGAGTGAGAAGGGGATGTAGATACTTTAAAAAAATAATTTTTTTCCAGATCTTAAACAAATTGATTTGGATTTATGTGAACATAAGAGAGTCAAATTCCTTAGAGTTTGAAAAGAAAATAAGAGTGAAAGGATAGATCTTTTTCATATAGATGTATGGGGACTAGATCAGGTATCATCTCTTGGTGACTCTCATTATTATGTTAATTTTATTGATGATGCAACTAGAAAAACTTGAGTTTATTGCATTCGAAAAAAATCTGTTGTTTTTGACACTATTAAGAAATGGAAAGCTTTGGTTGAGAATGAGACATGAAAAAGGTTGAAGTGTCTTAGATCAAACAATGGAGGTGAATATTGGAGCAAGGAGTTTGATGATTATTGTTCATACCATGGTATTCGTAGAGAAAATATAGTTTCAGGAACACCACAAGAAAACGACATGTCAGAAAGGATGAACAAGACCATCATGGAATGTGGAAGGAGTATGAGATTGCATGCAGGGTTTCCCTTACAATTCTAGGAAGATGTTGTTGATATTGTTGTTTACTTAATAAACAAAGGACCTTCAATACCTTTGGATGGTGGAATTCCAGAGGAGGCATGGATAGGTAAAATTGTAAACTATTCTTTTTTGAAAACTTTTGGTTATGAAGCATTTGTCCATATTGATAAAAAAAAATAGAACAAACGTTGAGGAAAAATCCAAGAAGTGTACATTTATTGGATACGGTGTTAATGATTTTCATTATCTCTTATGGGATTATGAAAATTGAAAAATCATTAGGAGTAGAGATGTCATATTCAATGAGAAGCTCATGTACAAATATCAGTTGCAGGGAAAGAAATAGGAAAAAGAAAAACCAAAATAACAGTGCTTGATGAGATCACTGAAAAAGAAATTCCAAAGGTACCAGAAATTCAAAATTTACAACCATAGGAGCAATATGTACCTCAAACTCCTGCAAGTGTTGTTAGAATATCTACCAGGTTAAGTAGACCCCTTGAATGATGATCTCCTTCATTGTATTATTTATTGTTGACTGATTCTGGTGAACCAGAATGTTATGAAGAGGAAATGCAGGTAGACACTAAAAAGAAGTGGGAGAAAATCATGAAAGAGGAAATGGATTCCTTGGTAAATAACTAGAATTGGGACTTGGTTGAGTTTCCTACAAGAAAAAGAGCATTGTAGAATAAATGGGTTTACAGGTTGAAGGAAGAAGATGGAGGAAAAAGATGGTACCGGGCTAGACATGTTGTAAAGGAGTTTGCACAAAAGAAAGGCATATATTTTGATGAAATATTTTCTCCTGTTGTTAAGATGACTTCAATTAGGACTATTTTAAGTCTCGTGGTAGTAGAAGATTTTCATCTTGAACAGTTAGATGTAAAAACAAATTTTCTCCATGGGGATTTGGAGGAAGAGATTTATATGCAGCAGTCACAGGGGTATGGTCAATGGGAAGGAACATTTGGTATGCAGGTTGAAGAAGAGCTTGTATGGCCTAAACAAATCTCCAAGGAAGTGGTATTTGAAGTTTGACAAGTTTATGACAGAACAAGGTTATAGTATATGTCATTATGATCACTGTGCTTATTTTAAAAGCATAGAAAATGAAAGATATATTATCTTGCTATTGTATGTAGATGGAATGATTTTTGTAAGGTATAATATGCATGATATAAATGTGCTCAAGAAGAAATTAGCTAATTCATTTACGATTAAGGATTTGGGTGTTGCAAAGAAATTCCTTGGTATGATAATAACAAGAGACATGAAAAATCACAAACTGACATTGTCTCAGGGTGAGTACATAGAGAAGGTGTTACAGAGGTTTAGAATGCAGAATGAAAAACCAGTTAGTAAACCTTTGTCCAACCATTTATAATTAACTAAGGAAATGTTTCCCAAGACACAGGAGGAGATAAAATACATGTCCAAGGTCCCTTATTCATCAGCAGTTTGCAACTTAATGTATGTGATGGTTTGCACAAGACCAGATATTGCACATGTAGTGGGAGTTATGAGTAGGTATATGAACAATCCAGGTAAAGAACATTGAGAGGAAATAAAGTGGATTCTCAGGTATTTGAGAGGTACTTATACTCATGCATTATGTTTTGAAGGCTCATACACGGTTCTACAAGGATATGTTGATTCATATATGGAAGGTGATAAAGATAGCAGGAGGAGCACCACATGGTATGCTTTTACTGTAGGTGGAACAATAGTAAATTGGATTTAAAAACTACAAAATGTTGTTTCACTTTCAACACCAGAAGCAAAGTATGTTTCTGCTATAGAGGCTACTAAGGAAATGATTTGGTTCTAGAGATTTAGGGAGGAATTGGGAAAGAAGCAGGAGAATATTAGGTTGTACTGTGACAATGAGAGTGCCATTCATCTTGAAAATAACTCAACCTTCCATTCAAATACTAAGCATATACATATTAGGTACCATTTCATGTGATCCATCTTGGAATATGGACATTTGAAGTTGGAAAAGATACATACTAGCCAAAACCTTGCAGACATGTTATCAATGGGAGTAACCAGGGATAAACCTAGTTCCTGCTCAATTTTAATTGGTCTTCAAGCATGAAGGTTAAGATGAGAAATTTTCCAGTTCCAAGGTGGAGTATAGTCCAATAGGTACAACAATAGTGGAGTTTTTTTTATCAGTCTCCAAGTGGGAGATTGTTGGTTGTGGAGCCTGATTATCTTCATGATTCATAGGTTTTTTTCAGCTGTGCTTAGAACCCATTCCCTAACGGGGTGTGGGGGGGATTTCTCCCCCATAAATATCACCAGTGGGGTCCTATGGGGGCGGAGGTGAAAATTTTTGTATCTCTCCTAGCAGGGGATTTAGGGGCAGCGTCCTCGAAGCAAAATATTGGGAAAAATTGCCTTGTAAGTAATTTCATAGTAAATCTAGATCGTTCATTATAAGGTCGCAGATCTAATGGTAGAATTTATGTTAGGGTTTTTTTCCCTATAAAGAAACCCTATTTCATTAGGGAATTGTATTCCGGTTGTGTATGTGTGTGAATATTGTATTCTAATAGAGGAGACTGTGAGAGAAAGAAGAGGAAGTTACATCAAGTGTGTTGTAGGTTGTATCCCTTTAGCTTGTTGGATAATAAAAAGGAAGGACTTGTAAATTTCTCTGGTAGACGTAGCCCACAATGGGTGAACCACATATATCTATTTCTCTATTGTATTGTGTATATTATGTCTTTTATTTCCACATTTTTTTTATTTTATTGCTCCGCGATCCTGTTTTTCTAACAAGATGTCCTTTCTTCCCACAATTCCAACACTCTATATTTCCTTGTCTAGATTTGGATCTGCCCTTTATAGAATTCCCACGATTCCATGAGTCCTTTCCTCTATCCTTTTGTCTTCCCCTATTCTCTAGATTCAATGCATTACCTAATGTCTCACCTGTGCTTTTTCGTCGCAATTCCTCGCTAAGGATAACACCAACAACATCATCAAACTTTAGAGTGTTTGAACCAAAGACAAAGTTACTTAAAACCATGACCAACCATTACATATTTTTTGAAATGAGCACAATATTAGAAGAGCCCTAACCTCATCATCAAATTCCACTTTTACAGAACATAGCTGATTAGTAACAATATTAAATTCATTTAAATGATCTGCAATAGACCCACCTTATGAAATCTTCATATTAAATGATCTCTTCATTATAAATACCTTATTGGACTCCGAGGGTTTTTCATACATTTTAGCCAATGCATCCATAATCTCCTTCATTTTATTTTCTTTTGAAATATTTAAAGACACCGACATTGCCAGGCTCAGTCGTATTGTTCCTAGTTCCTTTCTGTCAAGAACCTCCCATTCTTCGCCCTTCATGACCATTGAATTCTTTTCTATTCTGCCCAATGGTAGGAATATATCCTTCTGATATAAATAATCTTCCATCTGCATCTTCTATTCTCGACCCTAAACTTTCCATCTTCTTCCATTACTCCCACTCGAACCAGGAACCCTCTTTTCCTATGAGTTACCTTTCGCTCTGATACCATTTTTTAGAAAAAATACGATAGCGGAGAAATAAAATAAAACATAGAAGATACATAATACAATAGAGACATAGATATATGTGATTCACCTAGTGTGGGATACGTCCACTAGAGAAATTTCCTGGTCTTTCCTTTTTATTATCCAGCAAAATGAAGGGATACAACCTACAACACACCCAATGTAACTTCATCTTCTTTCTCTTAAAGTATCCTCTCTCAGAATACAATATTCATGATAATCCACAGCCACAATACAATTCCCTCATAAAAGAGGGTTTCCTTATAGGGAAAAAATCCCTAAAACAACTTCTACCTTTAGATATGTGACCTTATAATGAATGGTCCGGATTGACTACGAAATTACAATATTTTACAAGGCAAATTTTCCCAATATTTCACTTCGGGGGTGCTTCCTCTGAATCCCCCGCCATGGGGGGATACAAAAATTGTTGCCACCCCCCTGGACCCCCTTAGAGACATTTTCCCCCTCACACCTCCCATTAGGGAATGGGGTCCAATCATGACTGAAACAAACCTATGAATTAGAAAGATAATCAAGCTCCACAACCAACACTACAAGACTTAACAGGAAAGGAAGTGCAGGGAATAGTGAATGGTGGTTGAATGCAATTGTACCGAGATATTAGACCTACTAACTCTCAATAGTTGCAGCACAACAAGTAGACTTGTACATATTGTAAATAGTAGGAGATAAAAGAAGAAAAAGGCAGATAAGAACAAAAAAATAAAGAAAAAGACTAAAATAAGTAATTAGGAGGAATAAGTGAGAGACAAATAATTCAGGAATGACGGTGCACAAAAAAGAGAAATTGGTGCGACATAATTTGGAAGAATGCGTGCAGGAAATTAGACATCGCGCAAATAACCGAAAAAAGTGAAAAATAAGATAGAACATTAATGGTCGGGTTTATAAAAAGGGAAAATCACGGGAAAGTTCGACACTTAGAGATTTTTGAGCCACCGATCACTTGAGAGCATGAGAAAAGAGGGATTGAGCATGAGGAAACGCCATTCGATTATGTGCAAGAATATTGAGATGGGACCTCTGAAGGTTGGCGCTCCTAGCTGATTTGTACTAGTAACCTAACAGTCAGGCAGGAAGAAGGAAAGAATGGAAGAACCAAAGAATTTTTTGGAGTTGGAGGATGTGAAAACATCAGAGACCGAATCGATCAGTCCCACCAGGATAGAGGAAGAGCTATCAAATGAAAGACATGTGCAAGTGGGTCGGAACATGGAAAACCCTAATGGAAGCACAAACCTTATTTCTAAAAACCATGCAGAAACAGAAGAAAAGGACAAACATAAGCAAAAATCCATCGCAAAGGAAGCCCTAGTAGAAGACATTATAGGCCAGCAAGAAATGGAGGGAGAAGAAGAAGAAGAACCTGAGGATGAATCTGTAGAAGAAAACCCAGCCGTAGGCCAGAAGAGGAAGGCACCAAGGATGGTGGAAATTGCTTTACCTCATCTTCTAGACATTGTAGTTGTAGTGGAAGACATGCTAGGGAAGGTGTTGAAGCTAAAGTATGAGAAACATGATGTAACAGACACAACAAAGTTTCCTAACTTCGTGTAGGAAGTATACTTGGAGAATAGGGGGGAGGTTGGACCCCTAGGGAAACCTATTTTGGAGACCGTGTATTGGGTTACAGGTCTCTACAACTCAGGCATTATGAATCTATTTGGCATAACGCATTTTGGGCACGATAAAAATGTAGGCCATTGTGTGAAACAACTATTGGCTAGGGTACATGGAGGTATCCTATGGATGGATAGGTCGGTCCCCATAGACATGGATCTCATAGCTAAGATCATAGGGTTTCCTACCAACGGGGTAAATCCATAAGACTATTTAGACAATAAAGCCAGGGATAAGGAAATTGTAGAGGAAGTAAAAGAACAGTTCAGGAAAAATAGGGGAACCCGAGGAATAATCATCAAGGATATTAATGACCATGCAACCAAGTTTTCTACAAAGTTGATGTCTTGAAAAATTTTAAGGAAGTGAAAAAAGGAAGAAGCCTCAACAAGAGTTATAGAAATAGGTGTGCAGTGAACAAAGGGCGTAGTGTTCAACTGGGCACCATACTTGTTGAACCAATTTCTGATAGATTGTAGAGATGCACAAGATAATGGAACATAATTCCATTACTCCTAGTTGCTAATACTGATACATTGGTGGGTTGGCAGGAGCCCAAGTTTTTATCTTTTCTAGATAGGAAGGGAAAATGTTATGTAGCGTGCTATGAAACTTTATTGCAGGCAAAGGACCCCAACAACCAACAGGCCAACAATGCAATATTTTCCATGTTATTTGAGGATATGCAACATAAGACATCCAATGTATCGAGGATCCCAATTGAAGTGATTCAAGGAAATGAATGGATTGCTAGTTTCAAGGATTCAAGACATCATTTGTGGATTTGAGACACAAGGGGCCTAAAGAAGAAGTGGTTGGAAATAAGATATTTTACATCACATGAAGAAGTGGAATAGATCGTGAAATATTGGCCTGCGCAGTGGAATGTTCCATCAACACAAAATAAAGCACTAGTACATATTGTAAAAATTCCGACGTTTTATTTGCGGTGTTATGGAAAAAATTGTCCATATTGTTGCAAAATAGAGGAAATTAAAAAAAAAAAAATCATATTGCCCGATAACATTGGTCTTGCCACGTTGATGTCTCTCTTTCCACGTTAACGTCTCTCTTGCCACGTTGACATCTCTCTTGCCACGTTAACGTCTCTCTTGCCACGTTTTCCACCGGAACGTCTCTCTTTCCACGTTTGTGACATAGACATCGTTCTTGCCACATTTGTGAAGATTGATGTCACAATTGCAACGTTTTGGAAACTAGGTTTTCCCCTCCAATGGTCACCTTAGTATGTTGACCAAGTCAAAATACTAACGGTCACTTAGGTTCTTTTTACATCGGAATTGCGACGTTTCAAAATCTAGAAATATGTTGCATTTGACGGATGTTGCGACAAGTTTGCTATAATAACGACACTTTGGGGTCATAGTAGTTAGTGGTTAGAATGTTTTAGGGTGTGATTTTCATGTCATGAGTTATAGGGGTAAATGATTATAGTGTGTAAAGGGTTAGAATCTATTTGGGACCATCATGAAAATTTCAATGTTGGAGCATTGAGTACTTGAGAGGTTGGATGTCAAGTGAGTAGTAAAATGGTATCATGAGAAAATCTTCCTTAAGCCTTAATGGAAACTAGTGTGCTAGTTGCAGGTTTAGAACAAGAGTAGGTTATTAAGATGGTCAATATGAGTCAACCACGTTAAATATGGTCAAATATAGTCAAACATGATGAATTATGCTCAATCATGGTCAACAATGGTCAATGGAGATCAATATCGTCAATAAGGGTGAAGGGTTAGTTGGTTACTAGAGTGAATGTAATAGGAGGGTCATGGGTTAAGG
>ML780441.1:132447-193657 GCA_009831015.1 Picea engelmannii | reverse complement strand
ATTAAACATATAGTGATGAGAAAGGACGTTGTATACCTTGGAGTGATCGGATGAAGTGATAATATGAATCTAGATACAGGTGATGAAGGGTATAATAATGGCAAAAAGTATGGGCAAAAAGGTACAATATGTGGTCTCAACAAAGATACCCCACTTAGGTAGAGGATTTGGGTGAGACAGATGGAGAGTAACCAGTAGATGGGCCTCCCAAGAAGTCATCATCATCATCACCATCATGGTCATCATCATTGATTTTCTCATTGGATGGAGGATTGAAAGGAGAATTCTAAGAATAAACGATGATTGGTATGAGGCTAGATAAATCATCAATATCATTAGCCCCAATTATTTTTCCAGACACTATAGATGGAGTGCTCGAAGGAGCTTGCTAAGAAGTAGGAACATCACACTATGAAGGTGAGAGATACATGAACACATGGAAGAATTCATGCAAAGGAAGACATGCATCATAATATGAGGAGGCATAATCCATGAAATCACATCAAGAATCATTTGAAAGGAGTATTGGGAGAGATCCTAGTAGACTGTGAGTAGGAACTCATGAAAGGGTGTCTCTCTATATTCAACCACCCTATGAGTGGTGGAATCATAAAGGAAATAACCCTAAAAAAAAAATTCCAGTGAATCATAGCATTGTAGTATGAGTTTGGAGATGTTGATGTTTTTCGCCTTCGTTAGGAGCATCAGTCCATGCACTAGTACCAAAAACTTTGAAATTTGAAATAGATCGAAGGTTTGTTTCCATAACATTTTTCACAGGGAGTTGTACATGTGAAATAATGAGTATGTGTTGTATTGATTATATGAACTATGCAAACAATTCCCTCTCCCTAGAATGTAAGATTCATTTTCTTGGAGTGAAGCATACAGTGAGCCATCTCCATAATAGCCTTATTCTTATGTTCTATTACATTTTATTTTGGAGTGTAAGGAATAGTTATTTGGTAAGAGATGCCTTGAGTTATGAGAAATGAGTGGAAAGAATTGCTAATATATTCACTTCCACCATCAATCCTAAGACAATAGATATTCTAGATGCTTCGATTTTCCACAAGAGTTAGAAATCCCTAAAATCTACAGACACCTCATCTTTATATTTAATGGTGTATACCCAAAGAAAGTAGGAAAAATCCTCAATGAAGGTGAGAAAATACTTTCCTCCCCATTAGAAGGTGTAAGCCACATGCCCATGAATATCACAATGAATCAGTACAATGGGTCGAGAAGCTTGCCTCACTTTGTTTTTAGGAAAGGACTCTTGATTATGCTTCCTCAATACACACCCATCACAAACACCATTGGATGGTTCAATCCATGGAATTTCAGCAACCATATGTAGTCAACTCTTGTGTCACAAATATCCATATTTTGTGGGATGGACACGTTGATTCCATAACATGCTGGTGTCATTGACATTGGCTACCACATCAACACACTTGTTTCTATTTGAGGAAAGATTATTTCCCACTATGAACATATGAAAAAATTCATCACAATATCCTGTGGCAACCACCTCGAAACTATCAATCATGTCCTTTACAACACATTGATCTACATAGAAAATTTTAGGGGCGAAATTTCACCCATCGGAAAAATTAGAAGGCTTAAAATTTTGACTAGGAGAATTTTTTCCATAGAGGGGCATGAGGGGTTTCATTATACATAGCCCCACATTTATTTTTAAAAACTTATCTCTAAAACCCTTCACCCACAGGTATTTGGGAGAGAAGAGAAGAGAAATGGATTTCACCTTCTAAAATTCGAACCATATATTTCCATTCGCCCCCATTTTCTGTTATTGGCAATTATTGGGAGGTATTTTTCCCAATTTCCTATTAATGGACATTATCCAGAGGTATTTCACCCCAATTTTCTATTGTTTGTAATTAAATCAGAAAGATCAGATATTGGTGTAGATAAATATCAAGAGCTAGCTTCAACAACAGATTCCCTAGACGCAGGATAGAAGCTTATAACAACTTTTCCATTTCGAAAGTGTTTGAGAATAAATATAATATGCCAGTATTCTTGTTTCAAATATAGATAAAGATCCACTAGATCATAATCAATATCCTCCTTGCTCAAATACAGATCAAATTTTCAAACCAATTGAAGTGGAGTGGATCTATTTGCACATGTTCCCAGAAGACTAGTTCCAACATAAGTTGGTAATACCTGGTAAGAAGGGTTGGGTATGAATGCCTATACACAAATTCTTGTAGGAAAGATAAAATATTTAAGGATAAATAAGGTTTCAATAACAATAAGGTATCAAAGCTAAATTACCTTCTAACTAAGAAAAGAAACGAAGGAAAACTTAATAAACCATCAAGATACAATGTTAAACTACAACCCCACTTAGAACCCTAAGAAGGGTTAAATCTTATTAAACGAGGTGTAAGGGTTCCATTGCTTCCCAACTCATCCTATGGAAAGGTAAGATTAAAGCAATATTAAGGAGCAAAAAGAGAAAAAGAGGATTGTCTTTCATCCCCAAGGTGAAGAGCGAGAAACATGTTTGGTGTCACTCCAAATTATAATAACAAAAAGGTGAGGATCAAGGATTCTAAAAGGGTAGCGACTATCCAGAGGAATAGAGTCGGGTTAAATTTTTATTTAATTCAACCACAAGGGATTCAATGCCCGACTAGATCCATTCAACTCAGCACATACCTTAAACTCAGAATTCGACAGTAATGCATTGTTCTAAAGCTCTGGTAAACATATAGTCGAGCTCATAATTCAAAGTAGAATGCAATGATCAACGTTTTGGGGTGCACATAGTCAACAAAAAATTTCCACAACAAAAGGATGTTTCATGTACGATCATTCAACTAAAATTTAACAGAGAAGTGAATGGAGTCTCCCACATATATTTTTTTGGCGAACAGGAGGGCTTGGATCTGTGTATGTTGTCCAGAAAAACGCCAACTATACAAGGGTTTTGCATTGTACACTATTTACTAATCACATTGGGGAGAGCTCTTATAGCTTGACCGCAAGGGTTTTGCAGCAAAACGCTTGTGAATGGTTTTGGTGGTGAAAGATTCAACCCTAGCCAACCTAGAGAAATAATCACTCAGATTCTTCATTGGTTTTCCTTCGCTATATATTTTAATCATATTTCAGAGTTTTGGGATCTTTGTTGAGGTAGAAATTTGGTTGTGGCAACTATTTTTTTTTTAAGGTATTTCTTATGTGAGGGACCGAATCATCTAGAAGAAAAGCCGATTTTTTCTATTGGGATAGAGTACCTTGCTGGATTGTTATTTCTCCGTGGTTGGGCCGAGTTACATGCTTTGGGAGGTTGATTTCTATAGGAGGAGGTTGTATTTACCTATAGAACAAGACTCCAGTTGTGGTGGCTATATGTCATTGATCATGGACCGATTCAAGATGATAGAGGGCGCAATCTAGGAGCTGGGTCGATTCTCCCTTTTGGATAAACTATATCTGCTAAAGGGGGCCAAGTTCTCTATGGTACAAATGAGATTTTCACTTACACCCAGACCATATTTCTGTCTGTTTATTGTTTGTTACATTTGTGGAGTTTATTTCATTATGGAGGGTGTCCTTACCACTGTTATTTCCAGCTGTAACAGGTCAGAGAAATATATAATAAAAATCAGATTTCTTGTGTAGTATTTTCCCTTGCAGTTATGTTATTTTTGTGAAGAATTCCCCTTGGTATATGGCTATAATGTTTGACAATGGGCATGTAATATGAACATTAAAATAGGTTTTGGAATCACTCATATTCTTCATTGGTTTTCCTTGGCTGGAGATTTTAATCATATTTCAGGGTTTTGGATCTTTGTTGAGGTAGAAATTTGGTTGTGGCAGTTGTTTTTTTTTATTGAAGAAGGTATTTCTTATGTGAGGGACCGAATCATCCGGAAGAGGCCGGTTTTTTCTATTAGGACAGAGTACCTTGCTGGATTGTTATTTCTCCATGGTTGTGCTGAGTTATAGGCTTGGGGAGGTTGATTTCTGTAGGAGGAGGTTGGATTTATCTGTAGACCAAGACTCTAGCTATGGTGGCTATATGTCACTCATCAGGGACCGATTCAAGCTGATAGAGGGCACAATCTAGGATCTAGGCCGATTCTCCATTTTGGATAAACTGTATCTGCTAAAGGGGGTCGGGTTCTCCATGGTACGAAGGATATTTTCACTTACAACCAAGGAATATTGTTGTGTGTTTATTGTTTTCTGCATTGCTGGAGCTTATTTCATTGTGGAGGGTGTCCTTACCACTGTTATTTCCAGTTGTAAGACGTCAGATAAATATATAATAAAAATAAGATTTCTTGTGTGGTACTTTCCCTTGTTGTTATGTTTTTTTTGTGAAGAATTCCCCTTGGTATATGGTTGTAATGTTTGGCAATGGGCATGTAATATGAACATTAAATTGGGCATCAAAGCTTCACTCATCCCATGAAAACTACATAAACTAAACCAAACGACAGCCCATAATTATAACAGCTACAACAAGGGTTTATCTAGGAGGTTTAGAACGTGCTTGTAACATGTTAGTCAAACCTCTTGCGTCAGAAATAAGTCACAGAAAACAGAGGGAAGAGTTTTATAGTGGAACTTGTGCCCATTTACCAAGTGTTTGACGAAAATACAACACCAGAAAATTACCAAAATACTACAGCATCAAATACAAATTTGTGACATCAAGTAGGTGGGACATTGCAGAAAACCTCAAGATGGTATGAATGATAAATTACTAGAGGCGCAGTTTGTTCTTTGTAGTACCGCAGTGGTAAGAAATTTGTTGATGTATTCTAATCTTTCTATGATGGTGGTATGGGTGGTTTCTGAGTCAAACTCTCAATGGCATTGTAGAGAATAATATGATGAATAGTGACACACATGCATGCGTGTCACTTCATGGGTGGATCTTTTACATATACTTACTAATTAATTTTTATATTACTGGGATCATTGGGCTTGTAATATATTTTGATTTCTTTATATTTTTTTGTATTTAACTAAGATTTTACTGCATTTTGCAGGAGTTATCATTTGAGTCAGAGCAAGGTCCTTTGTCTGTTTCAGAAACTATAGATGGAATCCAAGAGTTGGAAATCTCAAGAGAGGGGACATATGATGATAAGTCCAAGGACAAAGAAGAGAAAGACAAGGAAAAGGGTAAAGAAGTTGAAAAAGAAAAGTGGAAGGAGAGAGACACTGATACGAAGGGAGATAAAGAAAATGAGAAGGATAAAGTAAAAATCCTTGATGGTGCAAACAACAAACTTAGACAGCCTCTTGCAACTACTTCCAGGTTGTGTTAGTCGTGACCTTATTGACTAGTTGACAATAAGTGACATGCTTATTATTAGATATTTCTGTTGAGGTTTCTAGTGAGACATGAAACCCTATGAATATGGGAATACTCTATTATGATTTTTGTTGCAGGTAGAATTTTGTTATCTAAATTCAAAAAGTAACTGTAAAAATCTTGTGAGAACATTATTCAATGTACCTCGGACATCCTTAGAGTTATTGCCTTATTATTCAAGAATGGTGGCAACATTGCCGACTTGCATGAAATATGTAGCTTCAATGCTTCTGCAGCTGCTAGAAGAGGAGTTCAATTTTTTAATAAATAAAAAGGTACTTTTCTTTTCATTGTACATTTTTGGCATGATTGATTGATACCATGTGCTACAATTATGAATCACGTGTCATAAATTTTGTTTTTAATGTTCATAATTACCTTGCCATAAAAGACCATCCTCACTTTCTTTATCAACTCTTTCTAGTGATCTGTAGATTATTCTCCCCTTTGGTGGTTTGTGTTTTTAGATATTTCTTGTATTATTAATTGATGGCATTAAGGGAAGCTATGTGGTTATGGCCTTCTGTTTCGGTATTGTCAGTGACTTTTTTGAAAACATTACATGGTACTTCCTGTATTTTGGTCTTTTGTTATATTGAGATAAAGTTTGTTTCTTTGTTAGACATGCCACTGTCATCTTATGCTATTAAGTTTTAACTGTTAAGTGTATATGTTAATCATATTTTTGTCCACGATCAAATGAACATTGAAACAAAGATCATAAATATAAGGTTCATTGGGGAATTAGCAAAGTTCAAAATTGCCCTCGCAAGTTTTGTATTTACCAGCTTGAAGGTGAGATTTAATGCCATTCTTTGGGCAACATTTTCCTGTCACAGGATTTCATTCCACTTTTTATGTTGTAAAAAATAACATCTCTGTGAGTCCATAGACTATGAGCCTTATCACACTTTTGCACAATAATTATCCCAAGGCAGGAAACTCTTCAAAGGAACTGCCACAACTAAGTTTATTGAGTTCTAATATTTTTACCATCAAACATGTGTTATGGGCTCTTAAACGAACAATTTTTTTCTAGCAAAAAGATATTTCAGGAGATCTGGCTTCTAATTGTAACATTGTCTCCTAAGATTATATATATGTCTTGTTTTGAAGAAAATTAGGAGGCCTACACAATTTCTCTGGTGTTTTGTTGCACATGGTGCTCAAACGAGGCAGCTTTGGTACACAAGTATGTTTTGGAGAGGATTTCTCTCCAAAACATGCTTGTGCACCAAAGTTGCAAACGGTTCGACATCTAGAGAAGCTAAGAGCTACAAAATTGATAAGAATGTTGTTGATATGAAAAACCTTTTTTCTATAGTATGTTTGGGCCATGGCTGATAATATTTGCTCCACTTCAAGATATTTTGATATATTGTCCAAGTGAGCTTTAAACCTTATTTAGGAAAATATTTGAATTTTTCTATTTAATATTTTTGTACATCCAGTTATTCATAAGGTCTTTATCTAATATCATAAATTTAATATTGAGAACTATAACAGAAGATAGAAAAAGAACATGAAATCCTCTAATTGAAGCAATGTTTGAGGTCATTGTACTCAATTTTGTGGTTGTTGGCTTTTTCAAGTGCCACAGTGCCTTGATGGCAAATAATCTTAGTGAGTTAGTAAAGTTCTGAAAAAGTTAACCTTAGACTAGTTTCAACGATTTCTAAGGCCTATTTCAGTGATTTCTAAGGTTGATTTCTGTAAGGTCTTATTGAGGTGCTATTTCAAATACTGAGGCCAAGGTATATCTAAAGCCCTCGATTGCAAGGAGTCTGGAACACCATAGTTCTTATATTGGGAGAAAGCTTAGTTCCAGAGGCCATTTTCAAATTTAGAAAATCCCATTTCAATTTCATAGGCCTGATTTGGTCTCCGAGGATTTCTTTTTCTATGCCCCAATTTCAAATTTCTGAGGACTGGCTTCAAATCCTAATGGTTGATTAGGAGGGAGGTCCAGTGCCTCTGTGGAGAACCCATTTTCATAAAGATTTATTTTAAACACACCCACATCCACATCCGTATCCACATCATCCACATCCACACGAGGGGGGCGCCGAGCAAACACGCATATTCATCCCACTGGCTACAACCATTCAATCATTATGTTAGCAGGAGATCCATGGCCTCTGTGGACACTCTTATTTGCATAAATATCATGGAATTTTGGGACATATATGCTGCAATAGACCAAACCTCACAACCAATGTAAGAAGTTTAGAGTAAGAAACAAACAAATGCATGAGAAACAGATTGTATAATATTGTTTATGCACAAGTCAAACACCATTGTATACATATTTTGTTCGTATGTGAAACACTAACAGTAAATACTAACTAATCGAACCAACTCATAATGGTGGATTGCTTGACATGATAATGTTCTATTATATGTAATGTAAGGATGCATCACATGAAAAACAAATTAATTAATTAATAGTGATAATAATAATAATAAATAATGACAATAATGTCAATAAACTTAGTGGGAGGAAGGTTGGTGGGAGGGAGGTACCTCGCAAAAGTCAGTAAAAACCAGTCTCGATTCCCCATACATCCTTCGTTCGTTGCTTAGGGCAGGTTCAGATAGAAAAACTCAATTCGACAGAGGCAGAGGAGAAAACCACCCAGCAAGCACCACCCGCACCATTGGTCGTTGTTTTGATTTACCGTGTTTAGCCCGAAGAAACACTGTGTATGATGGAGTATTCGAGTAGCCCCGCTTGATTATGAGTTAAAGCATAGTGACCAGACTTGGTAGTTGTGGAGTTGAGTTGTTAGCCATGGATTGAGGGTTTATAGAGCCCGTTGTTGGTAATTGTCTAAGTGGTGGTGGATTTACTTAAAAAGGTTTGGCATAGTCATCAGTGTTAGCTACAACACTGGCGATTGGTGTCAAGTCATAGCCCCATCTGACAGAGGCAGAGCAGTGGAGATATTCAAGGGAAGTAAATTTAATCCATGTGCTGGTAGTAAGACCATTAATTTGTACCAATGGTATATTAGACTGTGGACTCATAGTATTAATGAAATAAAACCATTAACTTTGCATACAAACTAGTATTGAAAACCCTCAAAGGTGGCATTGGAAAAATTAATTCTCCAGAAGGATTAGTACATTTGGGTCAAATAAGTCCTCCATTAATGTCATCATCATTGTCGTCATCATCGTCATTTTCATCATCATCATCATCATCACTGTCATCTTCATTTTCATTGCAATCATATCTTCATAAACCTATGACCTCTAGGGAGTAAACTCATGTTCTTAACTGTTACGCAATCAATATAATATATTAATTATATCATATATTTATTATATTATTATATAAAATATATAATATATAAACAAAAATAAAAAAAACAAACCAAACATATATTATAAACCAAAATAAAAACAAACATATATTAATTATATATATTATAAAAAATAAAAATAAAATTAGCAAACAAAACCTGACCACTATTGAAAACCCTTGCCACCCAAATTTGAAAACCCCGACTAAACAAAACCCCACCCACGCACGATCAATACTGCGCCCAAATTTCAGAACCCACACTAAAAAACACTATGTCGACCCCGATCGACAGCAAGCTGGGACAAAGGAGATCACCCCACAGGAGAAAGAAGGAGCCCACATCTCTTGACCATCTCGACACTCTGTAAACAGGGCCACTTCAGCGAGGCTTTAGGCATTCTGGGTATCACAGGTAAACGTTTAGACTGCGCTATGTATATTTGTCTTCTGCATGGATGTATTCAAATAAATTCCCTACCAGAGGGTAAGTTGATTCATGCCCACATCAAGCAGAGCGAATTTACGGAGGCTGCAATACGAACAGTGGGCGTTGCAATACTAACAGTGGTGGGGAAAAGATTTTTCCTCCCACCTTTTTGTCTTATGATCCTTTCACCCAAGCTAACCAGTCGATCTTCTGTATATTTCAAAAGTCTCATTTTCTTCCCTTACGGGGTTCTGTTGGATACAGGTTCTCTCAGATGGCACAGTTTGGCTTCCTTATTTGGTAGAGAAGATTGTGGAGGTGGCAACAAATGGCAGTAAACTAATTTTGATCGACAAAAAGTTAATTGAAGGTCTTGATGCTAATCAATGGGGAAAACGTTGGATTCCTCTATTTTTGGCATTCCAGGTATTTCTCAATAATTGTTTTTTCTTATGATAAATATAAACCTGTGCTTTTCTCATAATTATTTTTCTTAAGAGGTTATGGTTGCTTCCTTTCTGATGAAGCAATGATTTATCTTGACAATCCTATTCAGTAATTCTTTATAGTGAAGCCAATCCGGAGGGGCGTACAGAAAGATATTCAAAGGGAAAAATCAGAGCGGCCTGCCTGGGAAATTTATGATGAAACAGGTGATAAAACAATATTTTTTAAACGAGGTTAAGTCTCAGATATTTGGATCTGATTTAAAAGTTGGTTCGATTCTTTCTATGCACCTTTGATTTTTATCTAAGGGTTTGAATGTTTTGTTTCCCTTCAGTTCTGTCATTGTTGTTGACTTTGTCAGAGTAAATATTAGAATTGTTACTGAAATTATCCAACTGCAGTGGTATATTCTTTTCTTATTCAGAATTGTTCTAATTATGGTTATATGAACTCATGAAGTCTCATGTTGAGTGTCAACTCTAAGTCATTGGTTCTGGTGCAAAGTAGGCAATTTTGTTAGTGTCTTGCTGACACTGTAACATTAACTATGAATATTTAAACTTCAGAGTTCAGTCTCACACTTTTTCTTCCCATTGCACACATATTTTGCTTGTCTTGGCTTGAGGATAAAGATCTTTGTAAATACTGTCAAATATGTGGTTACAGAACATGTGTGCTCTGATTCAAAGACAAAAACTAAGTCCCAAGAAAACCAAAACATAGTTAATAAAGTTCAAGGGACAAGTGGGGGCCCTCATGTTCCCCCACACATTGGAAGTAAACAATTTTCACCTGAGCCTGATGAACCTGTTTTGATAGAGTGTCAGTTGTTGTTTGTATTCACGAAAGATATGCTGAAAAGAGATGGAGTGAAAATTGCTTGTTAGTTCGAGAATTCTCTCCTTCCATCCCTCCAAATTGTGAACCTGAAGCTATCCCTTGCCACATAACTAATCAATGATTATTTTGGAGTCACCATAAACTGAAATCTCCAATAGGTCCAGCCTGACAACAAGTGTGAGTAGTTCCCAAGCTCCAAGTAACTCTTCTCTAGTGTTAGTCCTCGGGCCGTAGTTAAAATACCATTTAAAAGTTATGAAATATGATGTCTTTATAATTCCTCCCACACCACTGTTCTGACCTGAAGTTGAATCTGCCCTGTCAAACCAACCAGAGACCGCCCTATAAGACCAACCAGTGGGATCTCTAGTCACATCTCATAGAATTTGTCTCCTTGGCTTCTTGTGTTTCTTCTATTTGCAAAAGTCTCTCAGAAAATATAGAGTTCTATATGATGCTCTCTGAATAGAAGGTATTCCATTCTCAAATAAGACAAGGTTCCTCTCTAACCAGATAATCGAGCAAAGAAATACCAGTAAATGAGGAAAGTGGGAATTTTGTTGTATCCAGTTTTTAAAACAATCAGAAATGGAGTCACCCTGCCAATTACCTGTGAATTTTAATGTATGTAGAACTCTAACCCATACACCATGGGTGAATTCGCATCTGACAAAGATATGCATGTTCGATTCTGAATCATTCATACATAAGGAACAAAGGCTGGGGCCTTCAAATCCTCTGCGTTGCAAGTTTTTCCATAGGAGAAGTTTGTTCTCCACAAGAAGCCAGCTAAATAGTTTGAGTTTTAAAGGGCAGTTCCATCTCTAGATAGAAGTTCTCCAACCACTAATCAGAAAAGCATGTTTTTTTTTATTCTATGACCTCGTAGGCATTTTTTACTATGATTTTGCCTGAGCGATCTCCTCCAAGCCAATGAAGAGCATCTGGTCTTTGTGTTAACTGAATTCCACTGTTAATAAGAAACTTTCTATAATTCTACCACTATGTAGCAAGTGACCCTCCTAAGTTCAAATATGTGAAAGTGAGCCAATTATGACCAAAAAATCCCATTCGTGGTAAGAAACAGGCCTGAAATAGAAAATGAATACCACGGTGATTAAGTGCTTGAATCAATTCGTCCGAAAAATAAGACGACAATCCCAATCCAAGAATCTGGTCCTTCCCTATGTGGATCGAGGAACCTATACCCAGGTGCCAAGAGAGACCATGAACTAGCAAATGAAAAGTTTTGGTGAGATATTTCCAAGTCGGAGAGCCCCTAAAGCGATAAACCAAGTCTAATCTGAGCCAACTTTCGATAGATATAGATGTGAAATATTTGGATTTAATGACTTGATGCCAAAATCCATCCACCTTTAAGGCCCGCCAGAGAGATTTAACTGCCATAACTTAACTGAAGCTAAAAAGGTTCCTCGGCCCCCAACCCCCGAATCTCTTAGGTCTAGCTATAAGATGCCAGCTGCATAGATGAAAACCCTTTTTTCTTTTTTTTCCATTCAACAGAAAATTAAAAACAATTTGTTGGATACGGTGGAGAATCGAAGCAGGTATGTTTGCCAAGGCTATCTAGTAGACCGACTGGATTTCTAAGACCACCTTTGCTAAAACAAGTCTGCCACCCATAGATAACCATTGATTGCACCAATGATTGATTTTGTTTTCATATTTCAACAACATCCAGTTCCAGTCCTCTGCTCTGTAAGTGTATGCTTTCAAAATATAACCAAGATACTTAAAGCCAATGGTCATGTTATTAATTGAAAAATTGAAGGTGAGATTAATAGAATCCAGGGCAGATTGATGTACTCCAAAATGATAGAATGATGATTTCTGGTTATTAATTTGTAAATCGGATGCACTACAAAAGATAGTCAAGAGAACTTTTATCACTTTCCATTCAGATAATGATGCCTTGTTCAATATGAGTAGATCATCTGCAAATAGAAGATGTATAATTCTAACTATTCTTGAAACATTGATGCCTGTAAGAAATCCTTCTCTTTGTTTATTCTTGAATGCCAAACTCAGACCTTCCATGACTAAGGTAAAAAGTAATGGGAAGAGCGATCAACCCTATCTGAGTCCCCTGCCACTAATGAAGAAATAAGAAGATTCTCCATTTATGAGAACTGCAAATGTCGCTGATGAGACACAACCCATGATTCATTTGGTTGTATGTAGGCCAAAACCACATTGAAGAAGTACCAATTTGAGATAGTCCCATCTTATGGAATCATAATCTTTTTTCAGATCAATTTTGAGGATCAATGCTTGTAGCCTCTTTCTCTGATGTTGTGAATGTATTCCTGAGCCAATCCAATGGCTTCGGTGATTTGTCTTCCTTTTAAAAATCCAATTTTCTCTTCTGAAATTGAGTGGGACAAAATGGGCCTGATACAATTAGCTATTATTTTAGAGATGATCTTATAACAGAGATTGCAGAGCGTAATCGAATGAAGTCACTAAAAGATGTTGTCCCATTTAGTTTAGGAATGAGAGTTAAAAAAGTTGAATTGATAGATCTGTTCACTGAACCAATTAATCTGGTTTCTTCAACTGCATCTAATAAATCATCCACTAGAAGATCAAAATGGTAAATGTAGAACTCTACAGACCACCCATCTAGACCAGGACACTTGTCCTTGGTGAAACCCCATAATACCTCTAGAATTTCATCTTTTGTACACGGGATTTCCATATGATGTACCTCCTCCTCAGTAGTCATCCTTGGATAAAGGCGAACTGAGGCAATTTGATCAACAATAGAGTTATTAGAGTCTTTATAGAAGGTGTTGAAATGTCTCACGGCTTCTTTCTTAATTTCTTCATGCCCAGTATGTAATTGATCTGATTTGTCTTTTACTTCCCAGAGATGTTTTTTATTCCTTCTGAAGTTGCCAAACCTATGAAAATAGGCAGTATTCTTATCTCTAGAATGGATCCAAGTAGCCCGACTTTTAAGTCTCCAAAGTTCCTCTTCTTCCTTCAAAATTCTTTTTCTTTCCAATTCAAGATCTATTAGACGAGGATTAAGTTCTGTATGAGGGAGGAGTTCTAGACTTTCATTTGTGAGCCTAGTTATTTCTTCTTCAATGTTATCCAAGAGTAAATGTTCCTTTTTCTTTTGTTTTTCTATCCACTTTTTGACTTTTGTTTTTAGAGAATTGAGTTTTCCAACCAATCTTGTTTGTGCCCCTTATCCTGGAATATTTTGTTTGGTAATCCAATCATCTCTGACAAGGTTGTTGAAGTGCTCATCTTTCAAGATATCCAAATTAAATTTAAAAGGAAATGCAATTGGAATAATGCCAAAATCAAGTTGTAGGAACATAAGAGCATGGTTGGAGATAAAAGGGAAATCAACCCACAATAAAAAACAAGTAGAAAGGTTAAGTAAAGTAATAGATACAAAGACTCTGTCTAGTTTGTTTTGAATACCTTATGAGCCCAGTCTGTCATTGTGCCAAGTAGGCACCACTTTAGGTGGCTTGACGTCCACTAAATGATGAGACGTAAACAAATCTCTGAAAAAAGTTGCTTGTGGATCCAATAAAGCTTTTCCCCCCCCAAATTTCATCAAAACCGGTAGAAAAATTTAGTTTACCTGCAATGATAAGATTACTAAGGTCTAGTAATCCCTTACCTTCCAGAAGACGCAAAAAATGTCTTCGACCTGTATTCGGCCCATAAACATTGATCAAATTAAGATCTGTTTTATTTGGTAAATGAACACTTGATAAGAGAATGTCGCCTGCACAATGAAAAGGTAAGAGATCAAGTATGTTTGGGTTCTAGGACACCATAAGTCCATCAAAATTCTCCACCAAGCTCACGACACTAAACATCCAGGTAGGATGAAGTGGGAGTAAAATTTATCTTGCCTTTTCATCATCAACGAGAGTCTCTTGGAGAAATATAATGTCAGGTTTAATATAATTGAGAAGTCTGTGCATGGAGGATAGTTTGAGGGTACCTCCCACCCCTCTAACATTCAAGGTGAGAAGGATCATGGGTGACCTCGAGCCAGGGATTTAAATCTAAGCGCCCTCGAATCCAAAGAAGAAGAAGGTATGCATGTAGACAAAGGAGGTAGGTATTTCTTCTTACGAGAACTTATTGTCTTGAGAGGTGATAAATTAGTGCCCAGGGCCCTCGACCAAGGTAAATCTTTTCCTTGAGTCATCGGTTCAACTAAATGTTCTCCCCTTGGGTCAAATTCTATATTAGGTATAAGTTCCAACCCTTGAAAGGTCTGTAGAGGAGTAGGACTAGAACTCTTTGACAGGGGTGGGAAATGTGAATAATCCAAAGGGTCGAAGATGGGTTCCAGACTGGGGGGTAAAAATGGTGGATCAATGAGAGAAGGCAATTCCGTAGAATTATGGGAGGTAGGCAGATGTAGGGTTGGGGAGATAATGGAGATAGAGGTGATAGGTGTAGTACTGGGAGAGGGAACATTAGAAGCAGTATTAGTAGGTGTTGTAGTAGGAAGGTTTAACCTCGAGGAATGGGACACAGGAAGGACTGTCGAATCCGATTTTTTTTTAAAAAGACTTTTGAATCCCCAAATGAATTAGGAGAGTTTAATAGTAAATCTCGTTCCCACAGTGAGAGTTTGTGAAAGAAGCGAGGGCAGTAAAATTGTAACTTACCTAGCAGAGAATCAATGTCGACTTCCTGTGGAGTAGCCGTGTTTAAATCTTCTATGTTGACCGAGTCTCCCAGGCCCTCTGGTTCTTCATCCATATACAATGAGTCTTTGAAGCCCGATTCTGATGCCTCCTCCTCAACTGAAGGTTCACATCTACCAAAGAAATCCTTTCGAAGATGTCCTATTCTACGACATAGCATACATCGGAAAGGGAGTCCAAGGTAATCTAGGCGTTGTTCCAACACCAGACCACACCATTCAAATTCAATAACTTTCATTAAGCCAGCGTGTAGGTCCAATTCAACAAGTATCTATGCCAAACGCTTATCCGAACAAAGGCGGCAAGCTTCGCCAACTTTTAGAAAGTGACCCAGTAAATTTCCTATGGCCTTAAGTGTAGTTTTATTCCAGAGGTTAAGAGGCAGACCTGGTAGAAGAACCCAAATGTTTCGGTGATTGACATACTCTATGGTAGGGTCAAAATTAGTGTGCCATCTTTTCAACATGAGACTACCTCCATCGTAGTCTCAGAAGCTAGACAAGATGAGTTATGCATCCTCCAGAATTTTGAAAGTCAGGCCAAACCATCCACAGGGGAGAGTTAGGTAGTCAGGGACATAAACAATAATGAGGAACCAGGTATCCTTCATCCAATCTCGAAAGGAAAGAGAGCACTTGTATTTGTATGCAAAACTACCTACTAGGGCATAAAGGGAGAGGTGACAGGTTTCCTCAAGTCCCACGTCCATGCCAATGACTAGTCGACAGTGTGCCTTTTTGGGCTTCCAGACTTTAGAAGGAAACATGTGTCTAGTGTGCTTACGAAGCTTAGAAAAATGCTGAGGGAAGTCTTGTGTCATGGTCTTAACAGGCTTGTAACGATCATTAACGAAAGAAGAGACTGCTTTAGGAGGATCAGATGCTCTGTTTACTACAACCGGAGAGCCCAGAGTCTGAACCGACTCCAGAGGAGAATGAGAGACTTCTGAAGGATGATCAGTAAAACACAAGTGTGTTAATTTAATGCGAGCCTGACTTGGTAGATTGGGAGGAGTGCAAGAAGGAAGTAATGAATGCAGCAATAAAGTCTTCAAAATAGACTTGTTGATTCGTTGTGTATAAACAGATCTGAGGGGACCCTTCCTGTCCTCTCCATCCTCAACCTTAGTACTCATTTCGTGCCTAGCAAGGTAAGGTGACACCTTGTCTGATAGTCATATGAAAACAAAAGAAATAAATAATGAAACAGTAGGTGGGCCCCTTCTTTCAGTGTTTAGGACTATCGGAGGATTAAAGCTGAAAGGAAGTATAAGAATCCAGAGGGTTAACCAGCTAAAGGTAAACTAACTGTGACAGTCGCCCCACCTAATATATGAAGTTGTAAAAAACGACAAATAGAAATAGAGCACATCTCTAGTTAGGAACTCGATGAAGATAAGACAATGATTAAGAGGTAAGAAGTCAAATACTAAGGAAAAGGTCAGCTAAGTGGGGTTCTGAAGAATTTATGCTAAAAAATAAATAAGAGAATCACCCGAGAACATTCTAAATACTTTAAATGATCAAGTGTTCTGAGAGAGTGGAAAAAATGAGTAATGTAGAAGATGGACTAGTTTCTAAAACTGGCAATCTGCCATGAAAGGAGAAATCAAGTTTTGAAAATAAGATAAAATTAGATCCCTCTCCAAACAACTCCATCCTTGATGTTTCTAAAAATGATCACGGCTTTCTTACACTCCCAAAATATATGTTTGATAAATTCCCAAATCTGACAGTGTGAATATATGGAGGCTCAAGTGTATGCAATCTCTAGCTTCTAATATGCTCGATGTTATGGAGGAAGTCATGTAAACATTGGTTTGGTGACTTTTGGAGATATTTCTACTTACATACTATAATACTAATTTAAGTAGGGAAAGGACAAACTTAGATGAAGGAAAGAGAAAACCTTGTACAAAATATTGAATGCCTTATGCAATGAGCAATAGCATCATAGCATTCTTTAAATATATGTCTAGTTAACCTCACCTAAGCAAGGCCCCCAAAACCTTTACCCATATGGTATAATGGGTTCAACAAGCGATTCTATGCTTGCCTTAATCTAAATATAAATGGTGCACTGATTATCTAATAGAGTATTGCAAAATTTTCCATTGTCATGATCTTGTACCCATTTGAAATGCAAGCTCTATATTAAATTGATTGAATGAGAATCTTAATTGCAAATATTTATAGAAGAAACCTCATTTTTTGACATTCTATGATATATAACAAGGCCTACTTCCTATAGTGGATACATTATCTTGTTAAAATGGAGACTAATACAAGGACTTCAATGTTTGATTCTATGAACAGATAATGCATGTAATGGTTACATTATCTTGCTAGAATGGATATTAATATGTAGACATCAATGTTTGATTCTATGAAAAGATAATAAATAATAATAAACTCCAAGGACACAACCAATTGTCTTAACCTTTAGGCCAACCCCTTATAGTATGACAAGTTTCCCATATAGTTGACAATATACTGAAAATTCCCACTAGCTAGAAGGTCACATTCCTAAATTATGATTAATGATTACAGTGATTTATGAGTTTTTATCATTTAGTATTAAAAGAAACTATGCTTCAAACATTCTAGTAGATAAATAAAGAAAAAAATTCATTAATATTAGCATGATTGATGAATATATTGGTTAAATTTGGTATTTACCTTAACATTCATTGCACTCTCAATTGAGAGTGAATTCAATTACATCTCTATTACAAATATGGTCACTAATAGATTTCATTGAACTACCTACCTACCCTCATTCTAACCATCCACACATTTTTCTGGGATGGACCTATAAAACTCTTGCTCATCTTGTTTTCATGACAAAAAACCAAAGACAATACATTCAATTTATCATATGTGAATAAAAGTTAGTACAAGGTCTCGTGTTCATAGGTATTTGTTACTATGTTTTCTGAATTGAAAACAAAAGCTCCAACTCTTTTCTAGCAACTTCTTTCACAAATGATCTTGTATATGTATGTGTTTTATTTACCTAGGAAATCTCACATTATTTGTGAGAGAAATGAAACTCTAAATGTCACTTCATAACATCATAGGATATGTTGTTTTTTCTCCAACATTTGATAGAAGCGTATTCAATCTAATTAATTTTTCCTTTCTTTTGCAACCGAGACTAGTATCTCCAATGCTTCACAACGCTGCAATAAAATTTTTCTTGTGGCACAATGATAGAAATTTATTGTCAAAAGTAAACAACTATGCTTATGTGGTAAAAAATCAAAATTAAAAGTTCTCTTGTTACACCATGACACAACTTTATTTCCAAAAGTAAAGCAATAACATCTAGTGGACTTCCTTTTTGGTCAACATTACCTCCTTTTTGGTCAACATTACCTTCATAATCAAACATTGTAAAATTGTAGAAGTTGTTGAAGCTCTTCACTACAAGTGCACACACTAAATATAATGCCAAAATTAAGTGTTCTATTTAGATATTGCAAAATTAGTTTAGTTGCTTTCCATACATGCATGGGTTATTTATTAGCTGCAACTTTGATTAATAAAACAATTGTTTGTAATTAATAAGTTAATAATGTAATGTGATCTTAATCAATGAATTTTAGCTTGTTGATATGTAGAAAATAAAGATTAGGATTGGCATGAGACACCACATTAAGAAAAGCCAAGACAATCAATATAGGCATGTGCCCATGTTACCCAAATATTCAATATATTATAAATGAATGAAACAAGTGCACCAGATAATAGAATGCAGTTGAAAGATATTCATCTAGTGAATATCCCACTGGAAACTATCGGCAAGTGAAAGCACAATCAAAATGGTGTTCATCTTGGCAATAGGAGCAAAATTATCTCGAGTGACCAATCAAGATTTATGCTTATCAAAACTACCATTCACATAGAATTTCATTTTATAGACCCATACCCATTTATATCCAACAATATTCTCCCCTAATGGAAGAGATACCAACTCCCATATCTCATTTTTCATCAAGGACATATATTCTTATGTTATAACATTCTCCCATTCTTTCCATGAGCTTATTCATAGTTATAAGGATCATAAATCGTCACGTGTATCAACACAATGAAAAGTTTTATTTTTGCTTATGACCATGAGTCTTTTAGAGTGTTCAAGACATCATCGACATTAGATCTTGTTTCCTCAATGATTTTTGTAGGCCACTTAGGACAACAAGTTTCTCCAACAAAAAGTAAGCCTTGCAGGTTGACATTTATTCTGTTGACTATATGAAGCCTTGCAGTTTGACATTTAGCTAGCTCTAACATTTTTATTCATTCAATGATCAGAAATATCTTATCGGGGAGGCTTCATGCAGGATATGCCAGGAGAGTTTCAACACCTCAATAAATGGTCAGTGAAGTTTTTTGTGTTTTCCTAAGGTTATTTTTATGTAGTATTATTTTTCACAAGTGACTTTTCTACTTTTGAGCCCTTACTAAACATAATATCTTCTCTTGGATTAATTSGAATTGACAGTATTGAGYRAGCCCATTGATGWRTAATCTTTYTGAACCATATATTTTAGTGWTTSGGTTTTGGCACATGCCTTTTTTTAGTAGTGTAGTTAGATCAGCTGAATAGTTGATATTTATAGAGGTTTGAATTATTGAACAAAGGTCGTCCTTATTGAATTGGAGGAGAGGGATTTAATATGCAATGGAGTAATAAATATCTCTATGGATGACTTAGCCATTTGTATTTCTGAAAATGTTTGCAGGTATTCCGAATGGATTGATGAATGTGAGCATGTAAATAATTATGGCTAAATGGACGCATTTGCAGACTTATATAACCTATCACGTATATATTGAATATAGTAATTCGATATATGGATGTTTCTTTTCCTGAGATTCTATCTAAAATCTGTGAGACCATCTACAGTTTGGATGTGCACCTTCCTCATAATGTGTAATACAAGAAGCCATTTGAACAAATTCACAATACTCTGTTTTGGCTTGTCATGTTCTTGGATCATGTTTGAAAAATGACTGATGTTCGATCACTTAATATATCTACTACACGGATTAACTGTGTATATGACAATTAACATTGGTTGTTATTTGAAACTAGATGGATTAGTTGTGTATATAATAGTAACATTGGTTGTTATTTGAAACTAAACTTGGAATATATATGTGTTCTATATCTGTAGGCCAAATCTACTATAGTTGTTGAAGTATTTAAATTTGTCTTTTTTCGCCCCTTGTTCTGACCGAGTATTGGGATATTGACTTTTACATGGTTTGGCATTTTCAAATATCTTGGCATGAGAGATTATGAGCTTTATATCTGGACTCCAAATCTGTTATGGTTGTTTCGAATTGCTACAATTTGCATTCTATGAATTTGCGCTTCTACTCAATGTAGATATATAGAACACTTGCATTCTATGTGTGAAGTTGTTGTGCTAGCCAAAGGATATAAAGCAATACCTGCAATGAATTCAAGTTGTATTATTGATGATATAATTTTCTGCTAAATGTCAAACAAATTGTCAGAGGTTTTAGTGAAGGCTCTGAAATTTATGTTGCTCAACTATCTCATTGGTATATAGGATCTTGCATTGGATGGCACTTGTTTCGACGTACCCAAGAAAGTACAGTATTATTTTGATCCTATATAAAAACAGAGACTTACTCTCTAGTATATTTTTGTAGTCTTATTACGCATGATTGCACTTGAGATTTTGGACTTTAGCTCAACAATTGTGAGTTCTTGTGATAACACACCTGAGACATATCCTAGTGATCCTAAACCTCATTAGACAAGACCCCCTTTACCATTGGAAGTTAGTCCTCCTCCTCAACCAACCTTGCCTAAGACTGATGATATAGATTTTAATATTGATATGGCTAGTATCTTAGCAAAGGTTAATGTACCTGTCCCTCTCAGTATTGATATTGCATTTTTTTTTAAATACCTACAACACAGTCACTATTGTGACATCTTGGAGTGTAGCTCCCATAGAAACCAAGTCAAAGATGATACCTCTTAACATCGGTCTTGCCACGTTCAAGACATCTCTCTTGCCACATTCCAGACGTCGCTCTTGCCATGTTCAAGACGTCTCTCTTGCCATGTTCCAGACGTCTCTCTTGCCACGTTCAAGACGTCTCTCTTGCCGTGTTCAAGATGTCGGTCTTGCCACATTCAAGAAGTCTCTCTTGCTACATTCCAGACGTCTCTCTTGCCACGTTCAAGACGTCTCTCTTTCTACGTTCAAGATGTCGGTCTTGCCACATTCAAGACGTCGGTCTTGCCACATTCAAGACGTCGCAATAGCGACGAAATCTATGTCGTCGGAAAAGAGACATCATGTGAAACGATGTTTGAGGGGGTTCGTTGTTTGTTGTTCTCCCGACAATATAAAGTGGCAATTGCATCGAACGCGCTATCGTAATTTGACCCAAATGTACTAGTGAAGGAACAAAGCCTAAGGATCCATAAGAAGCAGGAACATCAAAGAAGACAAGTAGTCCAACAGAAAATACAAGTAAATATGCAGAGCATGGCCAAGCCTCAGGAAGTAGCACCACAAGCAAGAATCCAAGAAAGAAAGAGACAGTGTCAAGGACAAAATAAAAAGGGGAAGAAACAAAGAAGAAAAATGAGCCCAAGACCTCAACCCCAATAAAGAAGAGAATGGGAAAACATGAGGCAAAAATAAGGAAAAATATGAAGTATCACAAGAATCCTCCAACCATCACTATTACAGAGGATGATGCTGAGTTGGTCGCAAACAAAGTCCAAGATAGAGGAGAGGATGTAGTACATGCATCAGAGGCACAAAGGGAAGAAATCATGGAAACATTAGTAGAAGTACATGACATATTACAGAGACTGCAACTAAATACAACTCAACATCTAGTAGCACAATAGAAAGAAAAATAACAGGAAGCATCAACACATAAAAAGAAAGAAGATATCGTGAATACAATAGCAATTAGCAGTGACAGATTCAAAGTCACACAATAAATGTTGGAGGTGGATGAAAGAACAACACAAAGAATAGTGAAGGACATGGAACACCTGGAGTTGGTTTTGGTTAACATACCTACTACGGCACTATATGGACTACAAGCGAGTGTAATGTAGGAAATACAATCTAGATCTAGGGCGGATGTGTGCACCAACCTAGTGCTCGAACACAAGGTGAAGGATATTTTGCAAGTGACATATGAGAAGATAACATTGGAAAAGGAGGAGTAGAAGCAACACATAGATAACTTAGAGAAGAAGCTTACAGAGTTATATAGGAGTATACCAGACTGGGTGCATGCATAACAGGTTACAACGGAAGAGAAAATACATAAGATAGCATAGACCATGGAGAAACACAAACAAGAGATAGAGGATTTAATAGAGAAATTAAATCCGATCACACCTCTAGAAGTACGGGAGCAAAGAGTATAGTGTAGGAGGTTAAAGAAGTGGAAGAACTATATAACTGTATAATAGGACTGCACATATTTGGACTAGCCTAGAAGAGGATGAAAATATCTAGTGGCTAGAGTAGAGGAAGGAAAAAATGAACTTGGCAGTTTAGGAATTGATGAAGAGGCAGAAGACCATGTACATATCCCTAATAATTAAGGTTGTGCGGGAGATGAAGAATTTGCAGGCACAAGTAAAGACTGTGCAAGAGGAGAAACAAGCAAGGCATGCTTAATTGGAGCCATTTCAACAACAACAAGAAGGAATGATAGAAAATATCCAAATAGATAAAGGAAGATGGGACCAGGCACTAGAAGAAAGTAGAGAAGTGATTAAAGAGAACATAACAACTCAAGGTTTGGAGACACTAGCAGGAAAGAGTGCAGAGGCTAAAGAGAAAGCAACAAAATTAGGAAAGAAGTTTCATGCGCTGGAAGTAGCACTACAAAAGGTGCACTAAGGATAAGTGGCTCGGGACGAGCTACATGTTAGTTTTGGGGGTATGTTGGAGCAAGAATGTTTGGAGAATAGTGTAGCCCATACGACAAGATTGTGGAAATCTGATGCAGGAGCATCACCAACACATCAAGCGAGCCAACGCAGAAGCGGGAAACAGCTGGACAAGCCAGCACAAAGTTTTTGAAAATGCTTTGGAATTGTTGCGCTATCTTAAATAAATCATTTAAGAAATGGCGCACTTGTATATTAATGGACTTTGAGCGGATAGATCTCATCCTTTAGTAGATAGTCGACATTTAATTTAGTTAATGCTCGTAGATAGGATTTTAATTCTAGATTTGATAGCTTAGAGTCCAAGAGGGAAAACGGATATAGACACCCTCATTGTACATTGTATTATTATTCATAGTCAATCTAGGAAGAGCAAGAGAGCAGACAGAGAATTGTATGAAGAACACCCATGTACAGGCATTTGAATTAATAGAAGAAAGCTTTGATTCAAACTCATGGTTTTGTGTTGTTTCTCTGTGAGTTTGATGTTGATATGCTCATGAATGTTTACTTCCTATTATACATTTGCTTTTATATGTTGTGTATATGATTTCAATGTTGACTTGAAGTCTGTGAGGGTGAAAGGATGAGTTTCAATTGTTTCTAATTGAGCAAGATAATTCCTGCAAGGAGTGCAGTCGAATTGTCCGCAAGGAGTGCGTTGACAGAAGGGTTCAATTAGAGATAGCTTTTGTTCTCATTTCCTTGAGGATGTAGTTAGGCACAGTGTCATGAAAGGAGTGCGTAGGCCAAGGGAAAGCCTCAGGGTTGCGAACCTGGGTAAGGAATTGGAAGACTGCTACTGCAGGAGTGTGCAGAGTCGAGAAACTTCAACACTCAGACATCGTTGAAGGTTTGCCGCAAGGAGTGTGTGTAAGTTTCTTTCTGGAGGAATTAAGAGTCGTAAGTAATCTTTGGAGGAGTAGGCCTTCGAATTCATTGAAGGATAAGCGCAGAGAAGTTGCTATTGAAAGTCTGAGGGAAGCGTTGCAAGTTGGCGAGCAGGTGAACGAGTCTCGTGGAGAGACGCTTCTTCATTTCGCAGAATCATCAAAGGAAGAATGAACAGTCGAAATCCGTTGAGGAGATTTCTTGAAGTTTCATGGGCCGTTGGATCTCACGGAAGTGCAGGGAGGTTACAGTGTAAGCATGGAGGAGGTTCGAGCTCACGAAGGGAAAAGCCGTCGATCCCGAGTCACAGGGACCATTGGATCTACACGTGACATCGTGTATCGGGGATTCGCGAGACGAAGCTCCAAAATATTGAAATGAGAATTTCGATATCGTGATCCGCGATACCCCGATAAGCCCAGAACCATCCATCAGTGGGACACACATCCAGAGATTCTGAGGAGTCGGAGTTCAGAGCATCGGGGGTTTTGAGAACAGAGAAATATTATCGCTCGGAATCGTGAAACGCGATATCCCGATGGAAGAGGTGTGTGGGGCCACAACAGGAGTAAGTGGAGGACAAATGGCATAGAATCGGGGATCGGGAAAAGGCAAGTCCCAAATCCGTTGACATCAGGATTCGTGATCCCGCGAATTTTGAAATCCGGATCGAAGTGATGGAAGGTGAAAGGGTCAACTCACATGTGTGCGTCAGGGTTTCATCGCATCGGGTATCGGGAGTCGGCGAATCACAGTGTTCAAAATAACGAGTGGCGAAATCAGGATAGAGAAGAAATCCCGACAGGGGAAGATAAAGTCAGCGTTGACTAGCCATCGGGTCTCGGGGTTTCGAGAGCCTAGTGGTCAACAGCGAACTTGCGAAGCCACGAGTTCCGATCCTCCAATAAGTAGAGAAAGGGGGATCACGAGGAGAATTCATGGGTGCATATTTCCCGACAGGGAAATAGAATAACCTTGGTGTTCTTCGGGCCGAAGAGAAGAGAAGATCCTGTGAGAGCGGGCGTGCCTATGGGTGCGACTTCGTCAGTTGTGGTATCAGAGTAGAGAAAGACTCTTTTCTTTCTGTAGAAGAGAAGGTGAATTCACCATGCCGCCGAGGAGAGAAAGACAGTCACATGATCCAGAGGATAGGGAGGTGCGAAGAAGAGGCAGGCAGGTAGTCAATCCAGAAATGGAGAGACAGATGAGAGATCTCCGAGCAAGACTTGAGGATATGGAGACAACGCAAAGACGCACAGTTAGTGCAGGAGATTTTAGCGACTCAGAGGATGAAGTCGAGGCTGAACGAGAGGAAGAAGTTACATCCGAGGATGCAGCGAATGAATGCCTAATTAAAGCTATTGCTAGGATGGGTGCAAAGACGAAAATGGACATTCCAGTTTACGAGGGAAATCTGGATGCAGAAGAGCTTCTAGATTGGATTAGAGCTCTTGACACCTACTTTGATTATGAATATATCGAAGAGGATAAGAAGGTCAGACATGTTGTCACACGATTGAAAGGACATGCAGCCTTATGGTGGGACGAGATACAAGCTGATAGACGCTGCAAAGGCAAGCAGAAGATCAAGAGTTGGGATCGAATGATTACAAAGATGAAGGCAAAATTCATCCCAAGAGACTATCAAATTACTCTGTTCAGGAGGATGCAGAACCTGAGACAGAAGTTGATGACAGTGAAAGAATACACTGAGGAATTCTATCGACTGAACATCAGGGCAGGTCATCGGGAGAGCGATGATGAGAAGGTTACTAGATATCTGAATGGTCTGAGATACGACATTCAGGATGAATTGAGCATGTTAACCATCAGGACTGTGGAGGATGCTTATCGGATGGCTTTGAAAGCTGAAGAGAAGTTGAGCCGTAAGCAAGGTCAGCGAGGCCGAGGCAGAAGTCATCCCAGAGGCAAGTCAGTTGCCTAAGATAAATACCAGAAGTCCAAGGAGGAATGGAAGAAACCTCAGGGTAAATTTGAGAGAGGTGGAACCTCACAGAGAGGACCATATGTCAAACAACAAGGACAACATAATGAGCAGAAGGGAGATTATGTTGACGCACACACTTTTCCTCATACTAGAGGAAGAGGTGGAGTCATCACATGCTTCACGTGTGGGAAAAATGGGCACAATTCATATGAGTGTCTAGAGAAAAAGAAGGACATTGGATAAGCTCACATCACCGAAGTACAGAGGTGGGATGTTGAGGTAGAAGATGAAGAAGGAGAAAGATCTCTTATGATGCGAAAAGTTCTTTTGACACCTGAGAAAGAGGTGGAAAGTTCAGTCCAAAGGACCAGACCGTTAAGAACAACTTGCAAGACCAAGGACAGGGTGTGCAAGGTTATTGTATACAGTGGTAGCATGGATAATCTCATATCCACAGAGATGGTAGAGAAGCTGGAGCTGGAGACGACTGATCATCCGAGCCCATACAGAGTTTCGTGGCTACAAAAGGGACACCAGGTAACTGTTACTAAACAATGCTTGGTTGAATTCAAAATAGGAGGATATAATGATAAGATCTTATGTGATGTTATTCCCATGGATGTATGTCATCTATTGCTGGGTAGACCATGGAAATATGACCGAAATGTGATTCATGATGGGAGAATGAACACATATACCCTGGAGAAGAATGGGAGAACCCATATGTTGCTTCCGATAAAAGATAAGGAGGTGAAGCCGGAAGTAAGAAACACAATACTTCTCATGAGTGGGAAGGAGCTTCTTACAGAGGTGAAGAAGAAAGAATATCCACAATTCTTTGTGGTCAGAAAGTCAAGAATTGTTCTGACTAGCACAAGAGTAGATGATCTACTAGAAGAGATTCAGGAACTACTGGAAGTGTTCGCTGATATTGTGGTAGACGAATTACCTCATTTGTTGCCACCGATGAGGAGTGTGAGTCATCATATTGATCTCATACCAAGATCCAATTTTCCAAAAAAAGCCACGTACAGGTTGACACCACAAGAGAATGAAGAGGTCAAGAAGCAGGTCCAGGAGTTATTGGACAAGGGATTGGTTAGGGAAAGCTTCAGTCCATGTGTTGTTCCAACAGTGCTCAGTCCGAAGAAATACGGAGGCTGGAGGATGTGTACCGACTAGAGGGCGATCAACAAAATAACCATCAGGTACAGGTTTCCACAGCTGAGAATGGATGATTTGATGGATTGCCTGAGTGGGGCAAAGTATTTTTCAAAAATTGATCTGAAAAGCGGATATCACCAGATTCGCATGAGAGAAGGTGATGAGTGGAAAACAACATTCAAGACAAACGAAGGCTTGTATGAATGGCTTGTTATGTTGTTTGGCTTAACAAATGCGCCGAGTACATTTATGAGGTTGATGAATGAAGTCATGAGGGAATTCATCGGGAAGTTCGTCATTGTGTATTTGGATGACATACTGATTTACAGTAAATCAGAGGCTGAACATCTGAAGCATTTGGCCATTGTGATGAAGAAGCTACAGCAGGAGAAGTTGTTGATAAATATGAAGAAGTCCTCATTTATGAAGACATAACTCATTTATCTGGGTTTTTTTATATCGGAAAATGAGTTGAGGATGGACCCGGACAAGGTGGAAGTGATCAAGAATTGGCCATCACCGAGAAATATTTTCGAGGTAAGGAGTTTCCATGGTTTGGCTAGTTTCTACCGAAAGTTCATCAGAAATTTCAGTGGGATTAGCGCAGCGATGATGGATATAGTGAAGAAGTGGCATAAGTATTTTCACTGGACAACAGAGGCTGAGAAGAGCTTCAATCCGTTGAAGCGGAAGATCACGAAACAACCAGTGTTGGTGTTACCGAATTTCTTGAAGACATTTCAGGTGAAATGTGATGCAAGCAGGTTTGCCATAGGAGCGGTCTTGAGTCAGGAGGACATACCGATTGCATATTTCAGCGAGAAGTTGAACGAGGCAAAGGTGAAATACTCCACATATGACAAGGAGTTTTATTCTATCATACAGGCGCTGAAGAAGTGGAGGCATTACTTGATCCCAAAAGAATTTGTATTGTACAGCGATAACCATGCATTACAGTTTGTGACTCAACAGGAGAAGTTGATTCAGAAACATGCAAAATGGGTGGAGTATATGTAGAATTTCACATTTGTGATTAAACACATTTCGGGTACTGCTAACAAAGTGGTTGATGCTTTGAGAAGGAAGTGTTTGTTGCTGCAGGAATTCTGAATCAAAACATTGGGGTTTGAAAATCGCAGGGACATGTACGCGGGAGATGCAGATTTTGGAGAGGCATATGAAGCAGTTGAGAATCCAGTTCTTAGAAATCGGATCCCTTGGATAGATTATATGATCCAAGAAGGATTGTTGTTCAGAGGCAATCAACTGTGTATTCCAAATTTCTCCATGAGGGAGAACCTGTTAAAGGAGAAGCACAGTGGTGGATTAGCGGGACATTTTGGCCATGATAAGACATTCGCGAAGCTGAGCGAATCATATTTTTGGCCAAGAATGCGCGCAAATGTCAAAATATTTGTTGACATGTGTAGAGTTTTCCAGCATTCGAAGGGAAGAAAGAAGAATGCAAGACTCTATCAACCATTGCCCATACCAGAGAGACCATGAGAGGCGATAAGCATGGATTTTGTATTGGGATTTCCAAAGACACAAAGAGGTGTTGATTCAGTCTTTGTGGTCTTGGACAGGTTTTCCAAGATGGCACATTTTATCCCATGCCATAAAACCAGCGATGTGACTCACATCGCAAATCTGTTTTTTGAGGAGGTCATTCGACTTCATGGGCTGCCGAAAAGCATAGTTTCGGACAGAGACACAAAATTCATAGGACATTTTTGGAGTAACTTATGGAAGAAGTTGGGAACTAATCTTATGTTTAGTTCTTCTTATCATCCTCAGACAGATGGACAGACAGAATTAGTGAACAGAAGTCTAGGAGACTTGTTGAGAAGCCTGGTGACGGAGAACCACAGCCAGTGGGATCAGATATTACCACAGGCAGAGTTTGCATACAATGACTCAGTAAATCGGAGCATAGGGAAGAGTCCATTTCAGATCGTATATGGGATGCAACTGAGAGGAGTTTCTGAACTGAGGGGTTCAAAAAATACTGTGACTAACAGTGCTAGTGCAGAAGAATTCGCAGAGGCGATGAAAGAACTTCACAGCAGGGTGAAGGAGAGGTTGCTGAAATCAAGCTAGGAGTATAAGCGCAGAGCAGATCAGCATCGGAGACAACTTCAGTTTGAAGTTGGTGATCTAGTTCTAGCACATTTGAGGAAGGAAAGGTTCCCAAGGGGAACATACAATAAGTTAAAAATGAAGAAAATCGGAACATGTAAGGTCTTGAGAAAATTCGGGGAAAATGATTATGAGATGGCATCGGGATATCTCCGATATTTAATGTTTCAAATTTATATCCATATAAAGATGATGAAGCAGGAGCAGAAAGTGATCAGCAACCAGTGATCCAATGGATAAAACAACTGCCAGTTGGAGAAAATCCACAGATGGAATGCATACTGGACAAGCGAGTGGGCAAGAAGACCCGAAGGAAGGAATACTTCGAGTATCTGGTTAAATGGAAGAATCATCCTGTGGAATATGCCAGCTGGGAGAATGAAGTAGAAATACAGAAGAATGGATAGACCGTGCAGGAGCTCATGAACAGGAGCCCATGAAAGTTTTCAAGCCAAGGAGTATGATGCAGGAGCATCACCAACACATCAAGCGAGCCAACGCGGAAGCGGGAAACAGCTGGACAAGCGAGCACAAAGTTTTTGAAAATGCTTTGGAATTGTTGTGCGATCTTAAATGACTCATTTAAGAAATGGCGCACTTGTATATTAATTGACTTTGAGCGGATAGCTCTCGTCCTTTAGTAGATAGTCGACATTTAATTTAGTTAATGCTGGTAGAAAGGATTTTAATTCTAGATTTGATAGCTTAGAGTCCAAGAGGAAAAATGGATATAGACACCCTCATTGTACATTGTATTATTATTCATAGTCAATCCAGGAAGAGCAAGAGAGCAGACAGAGAATTGTATGAAGAACACCCATGTACAGGCATTTGAATTAACAGAAGAAAGCTTTGATTCAAACTCATGGTTTTGTGTTGTTTCTCTGTGAGTTTGATGTTGATATGCTCATGAATGTTTACTTCCTGTTATACATTTGATTTTATATGTTGTGTATATGATTTCAGTGTTGACTTGAAGTCTGTGAGGGTGAAAGGATGAGTTTCAATTGTTTCTCTAATTGACCCAGAGAATTCCTGCAAGGAGTGCAGTCGAATTGTCTGCAAGGAGTGCGTTGACAGAAGGGTTCAATTAGAGATAGATTTTGTTCTCATTTCCTCGAGGGTACAGTTAGGCATAGTGTCGTGAAAGGAGTGCCCAGGCCAAGGGAAAGCCTCAGGGTTGCGAACCTAGGTAAGGAATTGGAAGATTGCTGCTGCAAGAGTGCGCAGAGTCAAGAAACTTCAACAGTCAGACGTCGTTGAAGGTTTGTCGCAAGGAGTGCGTGTAAGTTTATTTCTGGAGGACTTAAGAGTCGTAAGGAAACTGTAGGCCCTCGAATTCATTGAAGGATAAGCATAGAGAATTTGTTATTGAAAGTCTGAGGGAAGCGTTGCAGGTTGGTGAGCAGGTGAACGAGTCTTGTGGAGAGACGCTTCTTCATTTTGCAGAATCATCAAAGGAAGAACGGACGGTTGAAATCCTTTGAGGAGATTTATAGAAGTTTCGTGGGTCGTTGGATCTCACGGAGGTGCAAGGAGGTTACAGTGTAAGAGTGGAGGAGGTTCGAGCTTAGGAAGGGAAAAGCCGTCGATCTCGAGTCACAAGGACCATTGGATCTACACTTGACATCGTGTATCATTGATGTGCGAGACGAAGCTCCAAAAGATTGAAATTAGAATTGCAATATCGTGATCCGCGATACCCCGATAAGCCCAGAACCGTCCATCAGTGGGACACGCGTCCATATATTCTGAGGAGTCGGAGTTTAGAGCATCAGGGGTTTTGAGAACAGAGAAATCTTTTCGCTCGGAATCGCGAAACGTGATACCCCGACGGAAGAGGTGTGTGGGGCCACAACAGGAGTAAGTGGAGAACAAATGGCATAGTATCGGGGATCGGGAAAAGGCAAGTCCCGAATCCGTTGACATCAGGATTCGCGATCCCGCGAATTCGAAAATCCTGATCGAAGTGACGAAAGGTGAAAGGGTCAACTCGCATGTGTGCATCAGGGTTTTGTCGCGTCGGGTATTGGGAGTCGGCGAATCACATTGTTTGATAACGCGAGTGGCGAAATCACGATAGAGAAGAAATCCCGACAGTGGAAGATAAAGTCAACGTTGACTGGCCATCGGGTCTCGGGGTTTCGAGAGCCTAGTGGTCGACAACGAACTTACGAAGCCATGAGTTCAGATCCTATGATAAGTAGAGAAAGGGGGATCGCAAGGAGAATTCGTGGGTTCATATTTCCCAACAGGGAAATAGAAGAACCTTGGTGTTCTTTGGGCCGAAGAGAGGAGAAGATCCTGTGAGAGTGGGCATGCCTACAGGTGCGACTTTGTCAAAATCCGATGCAAATATGGACAAACCTATCCAAGTTAGGGTTAGGTTTTTAGGATGTATTGTAAGGGTTTCTAACCCAATTTTGTAATTTAAATAGAAGAGATATAAAGTAGGTGGAGGAAGCTATCGATCCTTAGAAGTATCTTGTCACATTTTTTGGAGAACCTATTTTGGAGTCTTTGTGAGTCGAAGTCTATTTTGAGAGTTGTAGAGCTCGAATGAGGTCGAAGTAGCTGCGGGTCAGGTCACAAGCTATGGAGCTTGGTGCGATCCTGGTCCGCCTCATAATTCATTATTATGATGTAATGCACGTAGCGCCTTTTGATGAATAAGAAAAGAAACAAAATATATTTGTGGACATAGCACCATGAGGGGTGAACCATGGTAAAACCTTGTGTACAATGTGTCTGAATGTTTTACTCTTTCTACAGTTATGATTGAATGTTTAGGTAGATGAATGGATGGTTTATTTACCACGCACACTAGAATAAATATGCACATGAATGAATGAATGAATGGACATGATAAATATTTTCATAGAATTCATGGTTGAGTAGAATTAAGAAGTATAAGGAAAATCCCCCAATCCATTCCATGATTGCATACATCTGCGTCCTGCAGTCCCCCATAAACCATCTAAAGTGAGACTACATTGTGCACTTTGTGCATCGTGTAGCCTTCTAGTTTACCAGAAGGGTCGATGGTGATAAGGGTTTTGTTTGATAACTAATATAGAACTTGGTCCTACCCATTAGTCCAACAGGAACTCCCCCAACATGGCCAGGGAGGTGCCACCCTTCATAAATGCCCCCAAAAATGTTGTTTTTCCAAGAAAAAGGTGTGTTTTTGGCCTTGAAATGATGGGTTTCTTCCTCCAATATGACTTACAGATTGTGACAAATGTATTTCATGGTGTCAATGGTTTGAGGCACTCGGAAAATTGAATGCGACACTAGGTAAGCTTCATATGACACTTGAGATAATGCATGCGACACTTAACAAGGTGCATACATTACTTTACGATACTTAGGGTGTGAAACTCAAGTGTGACATTTTGGTGTGTAACATAATGTTTGATCTTAACAACGCAATATCATGTGCTACGTATGCTTTGATATTATCAAAAGATTATTTTTCTTTAGATCCCCATCTAAAATCAACGTTCTTTTTTTATCATGTCTTGCATAGGTTTTACTGTTTCGACAAAGCTGGGGATGAATTGTCTAACAAAATTTATTCTTCCCATAAATGACTGCATGAATTTATTTTTGTGAGGGGGAGGAATCTTGGAAATTGCTTCAATTCTCTCAGGTTCAATTTTCATATCATGCTTGGTAACAATGAACCCTAGTTGTTTTCCTTCATCAACAACAAAAACATATTTGTTAGGGTTGAGAGAGATACCATATCTTATGCACCTATTGAATACTTTCTTTAAATGATTTGTATGGTCTTGTATGTCCCTTTAGAATAAAATAACATCATAAAGATACACTAAAACACATTCTCTAAGTGGACCCCTAAAGGCGATGTCCATAGCCCTATGGAATGTTGCTCCGACATTGATGAGACCGAATGGCATCTTCATGTAAGAATATGTTCCCCACTTGGTTTGGAAAGTTGTTTTTAGTTGATCCTCATGTGCCAGTAAGACTTGTTTATACCCAGAAAATCCATCTAAAAGGGAGAGCATCTCAGAGCCGAACACGCACTACAAAATTTGTTCCATTGAAGGACCTGGATAATTATCTTTCTCTAAGGATCTATTCAGATTCCTAAGGTCAATACAAAGACTTATATCCCCATTATTTTTCCTTACTGGTACTAAGTTGGAGATCCACTTTGTATGCATGACTGAGAATATGATCTTGGTAGATAACAACTTATTCAATTCTTCTTTGACTTGAGGCTCAAGGCTAGGGTGCATTTTCCTCATCTTATGTTGAAATGGTTTTTTCTGAGGCTTCGTGGGAATGATGTTTTGTATGATTTTGGTGTCAAACATCTTGATATCCTCATAGGTCCAGGAAAACATGTTCTTGTATTCTCAAAACAATTTGATGTAAGACTGTTTTTATTCAAGAGAACATTTTTTTCCTAGATTAATGTTTTGAGGCGTGGTATGTGTCCCCGAGTTCACCACTTCAAACTGCATGGTTGAACTGTTGGTCTTGCAATTGGTGACTTTATTGAATTTTTCATGGAGATCATAGAGTTTCTCTAATATTACTACATTCTTTGAGATATTGTTGACTAAACATGATGGTTTGTTTGATTGAGTTGGATCATTAGTATCTTGATTCATCATTTTCTCATGTTGGCCTTCATATATAATAGTATTTGAAAGTATCTTTGAGGATTAAGAAGTTTATAATTTTTTGGTCATCATCAAAGACTCTCTAATTAATGATGTTGTCAGGAATTGAAGGCTTGTACATAAGTTCAATAGAGAAAGTATCAGGCATCAATCCATCCAATGGTATTAACCTGGATGCTACATTGGCTAGAAAATTAGTGTCACATTTCAGTGAGTGAGGTACATAACTAATATTAAATGCAACTATTATAACGCTAATTTGCACCATACATGCTTACCTGGCATCAGGCCATCTCAGATTCCTTCTTTGCCAAAACACTACTGAACAACTCTTCTTAAAAATCCTCTTTATAAATTCCCACGCGCCTTGCTCCATTACTACATGTGTGTACATGCTAGCTGACCCAAGACAGCCCGCGTGTACCTACAAAATCACGAAAAAATAAAAGTTGTTGATGGAACACACATCTTTTGGTAAGTTAACTAAACCTTTCGGCCATGCATGGCCAGTCATTCGACCAAATACCTAGCTCCTTCCAGCCAATAAAAGAAGTGGTAGGGGTCCCATTTGAAAGGAGGAAAATCACAGTAAAGAAACTATACCCGATTGAGCATTCCCTTTGTCCCAACCTTTAGCCATCCTTATGAAAAGAGAAGTATAGAGAAAAGCAGTTGGAAGACAATGAAACAAGAGCCTAGGACTAGGATCGAGAAGCAGTGGCCGACTTTATCATTGTAAGGTATCATTGTGAAGTTAATAAAATACTTGATTTTCCCATCCCGCCATATGAGATTTTCATTTATTTGAATATTGATTGTATGAATGATTAAATCTCTAACCCATTATTTTATAGATCAACTACATGTGGATTTATTTGTTTGTCTTTTGTGAATGCAGGTCAACATTGGGAGGAGAGTTGCATTCAAAGAACAACCAAGCGTGAAAATGGATCGACATCAAACACGGAAAATAACGTATGATAACTTGATCTTTTGAACCTTGTATTTGCATATGAGTAATGGGGTTTTAGGCATGGGATGATGGTAAGAAGTAAGAATCTTTAGGTCATTTATGCATGCATGATAAAAACCCTTTTTGCTAGTCCGGAGGAGGGATTCCCACACACAACATAAATGGAAACCATACTGGGGATCTCTAGGGTTTCTGGGAATAGTTTTCTTGGGTATTATTAAAAACTGGTTTCATTCCTTGTTTTCAAAGTTTCTGCAAAATTCTGAGCTAACAGAGATTCTGGTCTTCCATACCAGTTATCTTTGTTTATTTTCCTGACTGTAATTTTTTTTTCTTTTTATGGGACCCACAGAGGTACATGCGGCCTGTATAAGGTCTGCACGCATGTGCCCATGCCCTACCTTCACACAACCTGCGTGTACACACAAGCTGATGAAGTGTCAGTCACGTGTATGATTTCAGAAAATTTCTTCTAGAGAGGCAGTCATCCTCTCCCCTATCAGAAGTGATCCTTCTCAAGGGTTTTCTGGAACTCATTCTAGTCTTTGTTGATTGCAGTTTATAGCTTAGGTTATACCTCAGATTGGTTTTATTTTATGAAATTTTCCTTGAATTGTTTTCTTTTTTCTATTAAAGTAAGTGTCTGAGTCTTCAAGAGATTCTAGTTCTCAGTACAAGTAGTCTCTTCTAGTGCTTGATTGCTTGTATTTTTATTTTTTGAGAGTTTCAAAAGTACACGCGACCTGCATAAGGTCTGAACGCGTGTACATGCACCCTGACTTTACATAGCTCGCATGCACACGCTTTTTGTTGAATGGTCAGCAGCATGCCTGTGGAGAAAATTTTTGTTTAGGGAGAGGAAATCATCCTTTCCTTTGTCAATAGTTATACCTCTCAGGTTTTTTGGTCTCTGTCATAGCGGTTAGTAACTTAGGTTTGATCACAACAATAGCCTTCTTTTTCATTAAGAAGATTTCCTCAAAATTATCTTTATATGGGGTTTTTAGACAAGTGTGAAAGTCCAGTTTTAATTTTCTTGTGTGTTATTTTTAGAGTGACTCTTTGCGATCTGCGCTTAGGCTAGAAGATTTCTTGGTCTTTACTTGTCGATATTTTTCCTTTTTTCTTTGTGAGCATTCAAATAAAAAAAAATTATTTTATTTCTTTGTTTGGTTAAATAGTTGTTGGTTTGCATTAGTAACCAGGAATAATCTTTGCTTTCATAAGTTCCTGACAGTTTACTTAGATGATAAGTAGCTCGTAGTCAAGTGAAATCATGTTTGAGTTTGTTGTTCAAAGATCTTAGAAAATTTCATTTTGAAAAGTTGGTTAAAAAATTTAAAAGAGCAAATTTGAATTTGTCAAGAAGTTGTTGTTTCTAGCTTTTTGTTTATCTTTCTTTTTGTCTCTTAAAACATCACCAGTTTCACTTTCATAACCTTTGACTTAAGACAATCCATAAAATTAATGCTAAATCTAAAATCAAGTAGACTTTTTATGTTTGTAGGGTCAACCAACTAGTTTACGGTTAGGGCCTTGAATTAGGTTGGAGAGGAAACTCTTCAAGGCCATTAAATCAAACATTGGAGTCTATGTTAGGGAGTGTCCAAGTCTAGTATCATGAAATTTATTTGGGAACACCCTCTAACACAGGGGCTAAACATGAGGTTGTGTGTGGAAAGGTAGCGGAGATAACCCCTCCAAAGTTGGACCAATCGTAGTGGAGAACACATATAGAGGACATGTCTTGGGATTCCATTGATTGCATCTTCCACGGAGCTTCGTGGGTCTCGAATTCGTTCAAGGTCATTAGTTGTCTTCTGGACCACTTTCTTTCGATACCTTTGACAGGTTTCGGGCTCAATACCCTACTCATTATTGTCTACCTGACTGTCGACTATACCCACCTGGTGACTATTTGCGTGTTGGCAACCTAGTTGCCTATATTTTTAGTGACATACACAGGTGACTACGGGGGTATACTACGGTACCTAGGACAGGCATCGGGCCATGCTTTTTAGAGTATACCTAGAGGGTTATTTCATTTTCAAGTTTCACTTGCACCGGTAAGTTTCTCTATTGTTGGTTTTTATAACTGTTCTTCCAACTAGTTTAGTGTTTTCTTGACTTATCTCGTAGGGAATGTTTCTAGTGTGTGCCTTTTTGTTTAAACGAGTAGAATGCCATAGCGTGTCTTTGATATTCTCTCACGGTGGAGGATAATGAGCTCTGCCAATCACGAAGGCTTCTTCACCTGCCACCGGTTACACTGGAGCCACCCCCGTCGCCACTAAGTTGAAAGCTAGACCAACAAGGGTCTTTTGAAGCAACTAGGTCACAGGAAACTATGCTCGATCAATGTCTGGAGGAACCAACCATACTAGACCTTAGAGAAGAAACATTTGGTCATTATAACCCTCCAATCATTGATCTATCAGTGCCCATTGTAGTACAAGTCCTACCTTATGAGAGTCAAATAGTGTCCCAAGCAGCAATGGAAACAAATGTTGTCACTTCTTTTGGGAATCCTCGTATTCCCACCACAGTTGTCGTCATTGGGGGTAATTTACCTCTAAACCCATTGTCGCCAGTCCAGACCACCATGGTTTGGACCGCCTCTACCTCAAGTAGTGGTCCAAGTCCGTCAATGGAAGTGGTTACTTCTCCCTTCACTCAGAGTGCGACAGGCCTTCCATTTTCATATGGGATGCCTAGCTCAGGTACAAGTCCTATACTTTCCTTCTCCACTTTACAGACATTAGGTCTAGGGGCAGGGAGTTCTAACACTCCTCTACAAGGATCCATGGGAGGCCCTTCCACCTCCTATAATTCTTTCCCTTACGGGGGAGGTCATATACCTCCTTCGTCCCCTTCGCTCGGCGGAACTCACCAGTATTCCATCGGGCCGAAACCACTCAATAGTTTGTTTGGAGTTGGGATTCAAGGACTACCTTCTCATAATATGGTGGTAGGTTCGAAACTGTTTTCTTTGTTCGGAGCATTTGGTAATAATGCTTTCTCATAGACTATTGTACCGACTGGGGGTAACCCCGGTTATGGAAAACCAAATCCTATATAGGGTACTATTCCTATACAGGGGGAAAACCCAAGAATTCCTTCCAGACTTGGACCTTGGAACTCTTGGCAGGGATCAGTTCCCTCATCAGGAATTTCGGTCGGGGGCAACCCTTTTCACATCCACTAGAACCCCGGGCAAGGCATAGGACCTATGCCCATGGGATCAGTATGGGGCAACCCTTCACAAAGCCCTTCCAACGCACCCCATGCCCAACCATCTACGTCCTATTACGGGCACCATTCGATGATGTCTCCTCAAATGCCAAATCAATACACTGGTCAAGGTCATGGTTTCTACCAGAATCCTAGCCAGCAACCCAATTTTTCCTGGCAACCTAGTGCTAGTCAAACTCCAGGACCCTTTTTCCATGGTTATCAACAACAACCAAAACTACCTTTCTTGGCAACCTTACATTTGCCTGACTTGACAAGGTTGTTGAATGACCCCATCTGTCACGATCCATGTTGGCCCCCTATAATAACGAAATTGCCTTCGGACATACCAAATTTTGAGGCCAAGCCTAACAAAGATCCAAAGGATCATGTGACCACCTTCCATCTTTGGTGCTCGTCTAATTCATTAAAAGACGACTCCATACAATTGTGATTGTTTCAACGCACTCTCATTGGGAGTGCTGCGAAATGGTACATTGAGCCCGACCAATCCAGATATTCCTCTTTCGAAGACTTGGAAATGGCATTCCTAAACCATTTCCAATTACCTGTGAGATACGACGCTGACACAAAATTACTGGCCAATTTTGCACAGACAAAAGAATACCATATCTCTGATCACATTTGAGAATGGAGACGTCGAAAGAGTTTGATTAAGGTACCAGTCCCACCATCATTCTTGCTTGAGTGGTTCCTTAAGTCTTTGGTCCCACAACTATCCAAAGACGTCACAATGTTGGGGGTGTTTTCCGAAGAAGATGCCATCATGAGAGCTCAACAGCTTGAGCTCATTTATTCTCAGTCTGGTTTATCGTATGAGATTTTGCTAGATGCACCACAATCCATACTTGATAAAACCAGACAGAGAATTGGACCACATGCCAATGGTATTGTAGGTTCAGCACAAGCAAACCCCTCTAAACAATTGACAAAACAATTGCAACAATTGTCTATACAACACACAGCGCCTTGCCAAACTACTGTTTCGGTTGATTCTCCTACCCAAACATCGGATGTACACAATGTGCAATCGACAAATACAAAGGCCACCCAGTAGCCTGATGGAAAGAAAAAACAATGTGAAAAGGGTAAGGGGGATAAGAATCCCACAAATAATTCTAGCGGGGGCGATACCAAGAAAAGGAAGGCGAGGTATCCGTGCAACCTATGCGCGGAAGACCACCCGACCCATTAGTGCCCTCGGCTTGCAGAGGCCCAAACGTTTGTGTCACAGCAGCAGCCTGTTGTGTTAACGAACCCATTTCAACATGAGCAAAACATAACTCAAGCCTCTACAAGCATGGAAGGGGGAAATCAAGGACCCTCTCCGTCTTCGAATAATCCCGCATCCGCGAATGTGTATATGATGAAAGGTGATGATTTTATAACGACTAGAGCACATGACTACACTAAGACAAGCACCTCTGAGAAAGGTAAAGAAGCTGAAATCCTATCTCTTCCTCTCTAGATCGAGAAGAATTTTGGAGAAACAATGAGACGCATCCCAAAAGGTGCGTTCAAGAAATCTTCTCATAACCCAAACGCAAGGGCCGCCCAAAACTATTCTATGGTGGAGGATTTGTCTCGAACCCCTTGTGCGATGTCTGTTTTGGAGCTCCTCCAAAGCTTCCCTTCCCAGAGGAAAGCTTTGTTAGCCACTTTAAGATCTACCGAGACTTGTAATCCGAGTACAATCATGTTGGATACAAATGACTTAAAACCTCATCTCCCTTACCACGTATTATTTTATATAGTAGTGTCTTACCCCATGAAAACTTTTACTCGGAACATTTTTCGTACGGTGGTTGATGAGGGCGCCTCGACATGCATTATGTCATTGGCATGTTGGAAGGCCATTGGACAACCTGTTTTGTCTTCATCACCTACTCTTCTTACTGCTTTGGACGGTCGGTCATTTCGACCACATGGCATCATCCCATCTTTCCCCGTGCAGTTAAGAGGGAAGACCATGTGCATCGAGGTAGAAGTAGTCGGCGTGTCCCTCAATTACAATCTCTTGTTAGGTCAAAGTTTGACTTATGATATGCAAGCAATGGTCGCTACAGTGACACAAGGGTTGGATCATGACCATTGATCAATTATCTTTCTCCCGATCTAACCCGTCATTGATCTGACCCGTCATTGGGGGCATCCACGGTCCCAATGATTAACAATCCTCAACCTGGCATCATCAATGTAGCGGTTGGTTTGTGCCAACCTTTGATGGGTACTTTTGATTACCCGCCTCCTCAAGGCGATGCCAAGTTCATATCAGACTACCATAAGGTTAAGATTTTCCAAGTTTTGTCGTTTCGCACGACTTACTTCCAAGATCCATGGATTCTTCCTTCCCTGTTGGCCATGATGGAAGGGACAGGGCATCATGGTATGTCCATGCCCTTGTTCATAGCAGAAGTAGTGTACTCTTTAGTCCAGCAAGATTTAGATGACACTGATCCAACTCTTGCCCAAGAGTTAGATCCAATACCAGAGCCTATTTGGGCTCAGGGTTCTCCCGCCGATACCAATTCTTTAGACTTAGTCTTTCCCTCAGACGAAGCAATCATTGAAACAATGACTAGTCCGAACAAACCCTGGGATGATCTACATCACATATCTTACTTCCTCCCAGAGTTAAGAAGAATCAAAGTAGAGGAATTCACCTTGACTATGACTGGAGATAGGTCTTGTCCTATCAATCCCTTGGCTACACATGAGGTTTATGCCGAGGGTAATGTGGAAACTATTGTTGAAACTATATCGATTAATATCTCCATAACCCTTGGTGTTGTGGAGAATGTTTTCGTCAGAGCTGACTGTTCCCCTGAAGAAATTCAAATCTACACAAACTTATTCAAACAATTCCGCGACGTTTTTGCCTGGTCTTATGAGTAAATGCTAGGAATTGATCCAAAAATTGTCGAACATGAAATCACAACTTATCATGATGCCAAGCCAGTTCTGCAGAAGCTTCATCCGGTTAATCCAACGAAAGCAGTGGCCATTAAGGTTGAAGTCGAGAAACTTCTCAAAGAAGGTTTTATATATCCTGTCCATTTGACCCAATGGGTGTCAAATCCTATGTCGGTCAACAAGAAACAGGGCACGATTCGCGTATGTATGGATTTTCGTGATCTGAATAAAGCTTGTCCAAAAGATAATTTTCCCACACCATTCATCGACCAGATAGTCGATGAAGGCGTTGGTTGCGAGGCTTTTTCTTTCATGGACAGTTTTTTGGGATATAACCAGATACATATCAAATGCGAAGACCGGCACAAAACAACTTTCATCTGTCCATGGGGTACATTTTTTTATCGTAAGATGCCTTTTGGTCTCAAAAATGTTGGAGCTACCTTCCAGCGGGCCATGTCTTTTTCTTTCCATGATCTCAAGCATATATTCGAAGCCTATTTAGATGATTTAGCATCATGATCTCAGAAGAGAACGGATCATCCCACGCACCTTCAACTTATTTTTGAGCGATGTCGCTACTTTTGGATTCGCTTGAATCCTAACAAATGTAATTTTTGCATAACGTCAGGTCGGTTTCTAGGTTTCATAGTCTCAACAATAGGGATCATGATCTATCCTCTCAAATTGGACGCAATACTTCAGTTGCCTCCCCCGCGTACGATCCTTTAGCTTCAAAGTTTACAGGGAAAAGTGAATTTTTTGAGGCGTTTCATAGCCAACTATGCCGAGATAACAAAGGGCTTTATGCATTTCCTAAAGAAAGACGTCCCTTTTCATTGGGATGAAACCACTCAACGCTCTTTCAACGCATTAAAAAATTCCCTCACAACTTCCCCTCTGCTCTGACCACCTAATTACAACAAAGATTTCTTATTATACTTGGTTGTAGAAGAGTCGACTATCGATATGGTCCTAGTTTAGGAGGATGACTCCGTTTCAGAATATGTGATTTATTACCTGAGTTGAGGCCTGGTTGGACTGGAACTCAATTATTCCCATATTGAAAAAGTGGCGTTGGCAGTCGTTCATGTTGTTCAACGGTTCTATCATTATATTTTATTTCGCAAGACCACCGTCATTGCCATTGTGAATCCATTTCAATACGTATTAACATGACGTGTCATTGGTGGGAATATCAGTAGATAGATAGTGGTCCTCCAGGAATTTGACTTAGATTTTGTTTCGACGAAATCCAAAAAGTCACTGGTCTTTGCGGAGCTCATCTCAGAACTTCCAGTTGAACCTGGTGATGTTGTGCCCGAAGAGTCGTCTATTAGAGGAGACATGTTCTTGATTTCATATTTGGATCCCTGGTATGGAGATATACTTGTCTATCTAAAGACTTTGAAGTGCCCCACCTCTTCTTCTCGAGATGAGCGTCGTCGTAAACGCCATCAGGCTAAAAACTACCTCATACTCAATGACACTCTGTATCGTCGAGGTGTAGATTGCATCCTTCGCAGATGTCTCACTCATGAAGAAGCAGTTATCGTGCTTAGCGATTTCCATATTTGAGCATGCGGCAGTCATTTGTCTGAGTTGGCAACATCCCAAAAGATTTTACGCGCCGGTTAATTCTGGCCAACGTTAATTAGAGATTGTATCGAATCGGTCAAGAAGTGCCACCCGTGTCAGATCTTCTCTCGAAAGATGAGGGCACATCCTGGTCCTATGTTGCCTGTCATCAAAGTTGGTCCCTTCACTAAGTGGGGAATTGATTACACCACATCCAACCCTCCTTCAACAAGGAGGCACCATTATATCATTGTAGTCGTAGACTACTTCACGAAATGGGTCGAAGCTATGCCAACGTTTAAAAATGATGGAGAGATTGCAACTCTATTTTTGTTCAACCAGATAATCGCAAGGTTCGGCGTCCCAAGAGATATTGTCACTGACCATGGTAGTCACTTTCAGAACCAAATGATGACCGAATTAACATCGGATCTTGGGTTGCGGCAAGAACATTCGTCACCCTACTACCCCCAAGAGAATGGTCAGGTGGAAGCTGTAAACAAATCTCTTAAGACCATACTACAATGAACGATCAATTCAGCCAAGTCAAATTGGCATTTGATGTTATACTCGACATTATGGGCTTACCGAACGTCCGTCAAAACTGCAACCAGTTTCTCACCTTTTCAAATTGTTTACAGGCTGGAACAGTCTTGCCTATAGAATGTCAGATCTTGTCCCTAAATTTGGCAGTACAGTTATTTCCAGACACTTCTCCACTTGACGAGCGGTTATTACACCTTGAGCAGCTCGATGAGCAGTGTCATGATGCAGCCCTAGCCAACGAGGCTCACAAACAAAAATTCAAGTGTCAGTATGATCGGTCCGTTCGTCCTTGGATTTTCTCTGAAGGCAACCTTGTCCTAGTCTATGACCAAGATAAGGACCCCCTGGGGGTAGGCAAATTCAAACCCATGTGGTTCAGACCTTTCATCATAAAAGAGGTTCTAAAAAAGGGCACTTATCATCTGGTAGACTTTGAGGGAAATGCTTTGGCGGAGACAAGAAATGGTCTCTACCTCAAGAAGTATTACTCGTAGGTAGGTCACCTTGGGTAACTTTTTGTAACATATGTATAGTTCCTATACATTTTGCATATTTTAGTTTTTACCACCTTTTCGGTTTATGGACATGTTGTGTTGATATCATCTTTTTCACTATGGCAGATGTCAAGTGAATCAGAGGTGTTCATTAGGTTTTCGGATGGCGCCAACCGACACACTCAGAGGCTTGCTTCCGCTACTTGGATAATCTACACACCTCAAGGCCAGTTGTTATCTTCAGGGGTTATCTGTTTAGGTGACACCACGAACAATGTTGTTGAATACAGTGCAGTTCTAGAATTGTTGCGTGATGCTTTTTCGCATAGTATTTCTTGCCTCCAGGTATATTTAGATGCCCAACTGGTTGTGTCTCAGTTAAATGGAGTTTACCGCGTTTATGATCCTACTCTACACCAACAGTTCCTTAGGGTACGTCTCTTAGAACAAAACTTTGATTATATTACATATAACTATGTTCCTAGGAGATTGAATCAAGTTACAGACACCCTAGCTAATCATGTTTTAGATTGGCATATTGCACACATGTAATGAAAAATTACACACACACATGTAAATACATTTGTAAAATAGATGTATTCCATAAACTCATAAAAAGACATAAAAATCCATATATAATATCAAAAACACCAGAGTACATAGGTGGGCGCAAGTGCCTCAAAAATACAATCAGTGATGAGTCATAGGGCTCATTCCCTCAAACAATATACAAGTAGTGCCCTCGGCATGTGAAAAGTCCAGACTAACTAAGGACGGGGCCTATGGGTCCTGTTGTAATGATCAACAACGATGGCTAAATGATGAAAAAGTCAGACCCACATCCGTGGTGCCCCCACTACATGAGGCTGCATAGATGGTGGCAGATCCTCAATCTCTACCATAGGGATAGCGCAAGTAAGCGAGGTAAAGTTTCACTCTACCCGTCTAAGAACTATGTCAGCCTCCCCGGATGGAAGCTCTCCTGCCACTACTGGCCCCCCACCGGTGAATGCTACAGCCTCTGGTGGTTCCTAGCATAATTTGTCGGTCGCACTAGCCCCACATCTGCACATGATAGACACATATCTGTTAGATACTCTGGTATAAAAAAAAAACAAAAAAGAAGAAAGAAAAAAAAAAAAAAACATACCCATCTCTCCTCGCTCCTCATCAGGAGGTACAGGTATCTCAGGATCTCTCAAGAAGTCAATCCCAGCATAAGGGTAATCCTCTATGACTAGGATCTTCCACGACACCCAAGAAAAAAAGTCATCATCAAAGGACTCATTGGTCCTTCCCCCCCCTGTCGTGGCAGCAACACCGCCCATCTACATATCACAGGAACAGAGGCATGATGTCCTCATACCACCTCTCAAGGGCTGAAACTGGGCACTCTTTCAAAGAATAAAGATAAAAGAATCGTTCCAAACCCAAAGTTTCTCTGATTCCACAATCGACAATCTGTCAGTTGTCTCTTCATACACTCCAACAATGTGGTACTCCAATAAAAAATATGTGCATTTAAGCACTGAACAACACAGGGCGCCTGATGCAAAGCCGCAAACCCAGTAATCTGCCTGATGAGCAACACGATCGCCTACAGTGCTAAGTCTGTGATCTTACTTATCGGCACCTGTGAGCTTGTCCGGTTTGTACCTGCCTCACTGTGGAGTCCAATAAACTCTGATATATTGTGAGTCCCAAGGGGAAACGTACGAAAATTGATTGGTTCCCCTCTCCTTGAGAGGTCAGTTGAAAAATATACATCCTCGGTCATTGGCACCAACGAATGCCCCTCTAACATAAAGGCCTCTGCATCATGATGCTAGTAGTCAACCAAGGCATTCAATAGCCTAGGTTTTGATCGCATAAAAGGACACAGAAAAAACTTCAACAATCCACATTGCAGCCTCTGCATCAGGATGCTAGTAGTCAACCAAGGAATTCAGTAGCCTAGGTTTTGATCGCATAAAAGGACACAGAAAAAACTTCAACAATCCACATTGCATTAACATAGCAACAACATTAGGGTCTTCCCCAACCAACGCACTAATTTTCTCATGCTCTCTTTCTCTCCAGTGCACATACATCCTGCACATGGGAAAAGTTTAAGAGGGTCAATCATTTCTTTGTTAACTTTTTTACATTAAGAGGAGGGTCAACATGGGCTATTTTGGTGACAATAGCATATACACGCAGTCTGCCATAAGATAGAGCAAGTGTACACACTAGTTGTCATAAGACATCCCGCGTGGACTTAGGGCCGACTTTTTAAAGGTTGACAACCCCCCAAAAATGAAATGAAATGCATAAATAAAGAATGAATTTGCAAGATGAGGTAGTTTATACTTACTTGGTCCAAACGGATGGTTGTTTCGTGCAATGAGACTCCCGAAATCAATTCTTTTCACAAAGGGGTAGTTTTGGATTTTAGTCAATTTTAGAACTCACAATGGTGATAATGAGTTGCCAGCTTCTATTTATAGAGGTTTTGGCCTCTTTTCGTCAATTTTCGGACCCTTTTGTCGGTTTTTTTAAATTGAAAATCATTTAATATGGTTTAGGAGTCTTCGTTGGATTGTCACGGGAAGTAGTACTTTGGGTATTTGGATTTTTTTTTTAAATTTGGGATGTTTTAACGATCTTTTGGTAAAAGTCACTTTTTCCAACTTGTTGCATTTAAGTTAGGATTCCACCTCCATTTTTTGCATCTCGTTGTCTTTTTCTCTTTGCCATAGGATCGATTCCACCAAGTTACGACACAGAACCATTATTGTTGCTTTAGAAGTGTGGTAATTTAGTGGTAGAGCCTACCATAACATGGATGCCCTAGGTAGATCATGGTTGCATTATGGTGTCCATGTTGTCCTTAACGACTATAGGCTTGGGAGTCTCATTTAGTTCTTCCTGACTGCGATTTTGAGCCTCATTTGCATGATTCCTTATCACTCTTGACCTCACCCTCGGGACTCCCAAAACATAATGGGTCTTCTTTTAAGCCCTTTTCAGACCCTCTAAACATGAAAATATTGTCCAGCGATCTTGTGGCCTTTCATGCTCGTTAAACTGAAATTTGAAGTCACATCTATCCGACAGTCGTTTACCCCTTTTTCGGTCCGGATGGTCAACTGTACGAACAAAGGTATACTCTAGAGGCCTTGTATCTCTAGAAGAGTATTCTCAGGTATAATGTTAACCCTTTTTGGGCCTGAGAGACTAAATTTATGAAAAAGGAACCCCCACGGAGTCCATAGTTAAGCTCTTTTCAAACTCCCTAAAATTGAAAAGATTGTCGAGTGTCCTTATTCTTTCACACTCGTTAAAATGGTCTAGAAGAACATTCCTGACGGAGTCCATAGTTAATCTTTTTTCAGACTCCTTAAAAATGAAAAAAATGTCGAGTGATCTTGTCTTTGTCACACTCGTTAAAATATTTTTGAATAGATGTATTTTCAGTGCTAATTTACCCCTTTTTCGAACCGACTAGACTATCTTCGAAAAAGGTACCACAGTGGAGTCTCCTTTTACATTTTTTCAGACTCTTTAAACATGAAAAACGACCGAGCTTACCTTCTCTGGGCTCGTTAAACTTACATTGAAGGAAGTTACCATTGTGTGTCTTATTAATCGCATTTGTGTACCTGCGTCTTTGGCCTAATGCCGACTCCATGTTGCTCTCAACCGAACCATCTTAAGCATGCCTTATACGCAAGCCCTGTAGCACTTTGCCTTTGCGTCTTGACACCTTTGGCCCCAGGAGGGATTTTTTCTGAGTGTCTTTGCTTTGAACATCAGTCTTTTCCTCACACCTTGAACTCGTATGTTTGCGACACTCATTCTCCCTTTGTAACGTAGCATTCTTTTATTCTTTTTCCACAATTATTGAAAAAAGAAAAAAAAATCAAATATACCCCAAAAAGAGGAAGGGAAAAGTATTTTCTTTATATTGGCAGCACAATGAGTCACCCTTGGTTAAAGCACATCCTGTCGTTTGTTTGTCAAGCCCTGGGATTTAATATGACCTTAGGAAGTTGTTCTTGCTACATTGAGTTGTGTCCTCCTCCATTTGGTTATTCTTCCAAACATATGGAGAGTTTGTGGTGCCTCCTACATCGTGAAGTTATGTTAATGCCATGTTGCCTGAGTCTCATCATTTGTCATGCTATTGTCCAAGGGAAGTTTTTACCAAGCTCGAGTCGACCCCTCTGCAGTTTGTCTCTTGTCCTCATACCCGACCATCCTGAAGGTCCAATCAAGTCTTTGTTTGAAATCAATGAAGCCTTCAATCTGATCATCAAGATCCTCTAGTTCATGCTCGACGAGTCGTCCAAGACCTCTGGGTAGTGAAGTCATTCAATCATATTCCACTCCTACCCGAGTTTTTAAGATTTCTAAGTTGTTTCTTGAGCTCTGAAGAACTCAACTCCAACCATCAGGCCTTATCAGCTTCTAGAAGATGGATACTCTACATGTATATCTTTTTTTGATTTCGAGATGTATCTCCACTCTGTATTGTTGTGGCTACACTTTATGTAGTTATATGACATGGATCTACAGTGTATTTGATTGGTAGGCATGGTTTCATTTTATCCCGAGCATGGGTATGCCCGGCTCGGTGAGACAATTGTTATTTTGCAGATGGCACCTCTCGATTTCTGGTCCCTGGGCTCACTTGTTTGGAATGTTGGTGAAGATTGATAATGTATTTTGGCCATCAGATTCTCTTCTGACCTCACACATTAGGGGGCATCTGTTATAACCTGAATTTGCACCATACATGCTTACCTGGCATCAGGCCATCTCAGATTCCTTCATTGTCAAAACACTACTGAACAACTCTTCTTAAAAATCTCATTATAAAGGCCCACGTGCCCTACTCCATTACTGCACGTGTGTACACGCTAGCTGACCCAAGAAATCCCGCGTGTACCTACAAAAGCAAGAAAAAAGGAAAGTTGTTGACGGAACACACAGCTTTGGGTAAGTTAACTAAACCTTTCGGCCATGCATGGCTGGTCATTTGACCAAATACCTAGCTCCTTCCAGCCTATAAAAGAAGGGGTAGGGGTCCCATTTGAAAGGAGGAAAATCATAGTAAAGAAACTATACCTGATTGAGCATTCCCTTTGTCCCAACCTTTAGCCATCCTTGTGTAAAGGGAAGTATAGAGAAAAGCAGTTGGAAGATAGTGAAAGAAGAGCCCAGGACCAGGATCGAGGAGCAGTGGCCAACTTTATCATTGTAAGGTATCATTGTGAAGTTAATAAAATAATTTATTTTCCCATCCCGCCATATGAGATTGTCATTTATTTGAATATTGATTGTATGAATGATTAAATCTCTAAGCCATTAGTTTATAGATCAAATGCATGTGGAGTTCTTTGTTTATCTTTTGTGAATGTAGGTCAGCATTTGGAGGAGAGTTGCATTCAAAGAAAAACCAAGAGTGAAAAGGGATTGACATCAAACACGAAAAATAAGGTATGATAACTTGATCATTTGAACCTTGTATTTGCATATGAGTAATGGGGGTTTAGGCATGGGATGATGGTAAGAAGTAAGAATCTTTAGGTCATTTCCAAATGCATGATAAAAACCCTTAGTTCTAGTCTATAGGAGGGACTCCCACCCACAACAACAACAAAGGATTTGATGAGTTCCCAAACATCTAACTGGTAATTCTTAAAATGAATTGAAAGACAATGAATGGTGTTCCTTACTTGTTTTATGATAATTTCATAATCACCAAATACCTTGATTTTTTCAGCTTTAAAATCTACTTCCTTTCTTAGTCCTTGCAGTATAGCGTCATATTCAATAGTATTATTGGTGCATGGGAATTCTAGTCTACATGAAATTAGTGTCTTTATTCGTTTTGGATATTTCAATATGCAACCGCCACCTGCACCTACTAAATATTTGGATCCATCAAAAAGTATTGTCCACATGCTAGGATCCCCTTTCTTTGTTACCACATTTGATTTTAAGTTTTCATATTTTTTTGTTTTACTGGGGTTAGTAGAGTTAACAAGCATTTACAGTTTATCCTTAGAAACTATGTTAGGTTGTACATAAGAGGAATTGTTAGTTTGATCTATTATAACACAGTTGGGATTAACAATTTGGGTGCAATGAAGGATTCCAGATTGTGTGTTAGATTTTGTAATAGATGATGTTTCAACTGTAAAATTCCTAAAAAACGTCTCATATGAATAATTACCCAAAATTGAGTTGTTAAACATCATTGGTTCATTTGGGTCATTCAATTCAGTAACAACATGTTTCATGTACCTTTCCCTATCAATCCTAATCTAATTAATTTTACCATTATAAGGGAGCCATAAATGAGACAAATCAGTAGCAAAGTAACCATTCAACATAGATGACCAATCCCGACTTAAAATCATTTCATATTTGTCAGGTATGTCTACTACTATTATATCAATAGTTTGATGAACTTTTGGATTAGCGGAAATCTTGATCAAGACATTTTTTAATTCCCCAATAAATTTACATCTAGTTTTGTCTAACTGAATAATCTAAATGTCATATGGTTCAGGTTTGAAATTAAGATTATCATAGATCTTGAGGGGAATGGCATTAGATGAGGCTCATGAGTCTACCATACAGTTATGAACATTCCTATTAAATATTTCAAAAGTAATGAGGAAAGGCGGGGTGGTATATCTAGACCTCTATCTAGTTAGGGATGCATTTGTTGCTATTTGACTCTTAGACGGAGTGTTATTGTTAGAAGAAATTTCCTTTGTTGTTCCCTTCTTTGTCCCAACATTATTTTCTTTTGTGAAAGTCGAAGTTTTCTCTTGCAGAGTTTTAATAAAATTTTCTTGAATTTGTGGAATCTTCATAAGCTCAAATAGAGAAATGTTGGCTTTAGTCTTCCTCATATCCTCTAGGAAATTATATTCCAACCTAGTTAGGGGTATGAATGAAGCACTAGGTTTTGGTATTTGATCACTCATTTTAGGGTTGGAAGATGTAGTTTTGGAGGGGTTGGCAATAGTGTTGGTTGGAGAAGATGATTGTTTGGTAATGGGCGTGGTGGGAGAAGTATGATTAGCAGTAATGGGAGCGTCATTAGAAGACTTATTGTTGGCACTCTTAGTAGTAACATTTTTTTGTGACATGTGTACCTCTTCTACTTCTTCTTCATATCCCCCATAAGCAATATCCAAGAATGAATTTGTTTTTTTCTCTTTAGGCTCTTGAGATTCCTGAGGTTGTTCTTTTAGTTCATGACTTTCTTCTCCTTATTCATCTACTTCAATCATATTATTTGTTTCACAGGTTTGGAGAGCCTAGACAATATCTTCCATGTTAATGCCTTCCATCTAAGAAAGGGTGGTTTTGTTGGTTGGTGGAGTGATTTTATATTTCTTGGGAGGGGACCTAAAGAATGTTTTTTGGCTAGAGGATCCTTCTTCACCACCTTTCTTCAAGTCTATTAGATCGTTGTATAATTTCTTAATGATCCTCTGAAGAGATTCCATATCCATTGAATCAGAAGGCCTTTTATAGTCATTTGGTTTGGACAAAGAATATTTACCCTTACCTTTTTCTTTAGAGGGCTCGGAGTTAGAAATCCCTTTCAAACTCATCATATTCTTTTCAAATTTAAGGGCCTCTTGGAAAACGTCTTCTAGAGTGCCTTTCTTAGATATTTTTACATACATGACCATGGACATAGGTAAACTAGAGGTGTATAATTAAAAAATTACATATTTAGCCAATTTAGAGGCACGTGGGATTCATTTCAACAAAGTAAGGAAACGTTGATTGTAATCAATCACCAATTATTTTGAATCCATCTTGACTCTCGAGAGTTCTAGAACCCGGGTGGATGGTGTCTTATTTTCCCCAAACTTCCTGAGAAATTTTTTTTCGAAGGTTCTCCAATTGGTAATGGAGGCTTCTTCTAGAGAGAAGTATCGGGTTGAATATTTCTCTTCAAATGTAAGGGGAAACAAATGAAAAATGGTGTCTTCATGTTGGATGTTTTGTAATCTAATAGCTAACTGGAATTTCTTCACATGATTTTTGGCTGAATATTTTTTGTCAGGATCAAATTTTAGTAGGAATTTCTCAGGGTTTCTAGGCATTTCACATTCAATCCTCAGTACAACGACTTCATCATTAAACAAGCATGGCTGGTAGGGAGGTAGGATTTGTTTCATGTTTTCTCCAACCATGTTTGGGGGTTGCTATATGATAATCTAATGTGGGTTATTTTCGGGTTCTCTCTCAGACTCATATCTTTCCTCGAAGTTTTATTCCATCTCATTTCTTGGATTGTAAGGTGTTGATTTGAGAGCGGAGGGTGGTCTACCCTGCTCCACTAGATAAAAAATAGTATTCAAGGTCAAAGGAGGAATTCTCAAAATTAGACACATCTTCTAGTATGTGATATTCAAGGGTTCCAAATGAAGGGTTTCCTTGATAGGAATCTAGGTTGGTGAAGAAGGAATATGTATTTCATAGGTCTTCTTGATTTCTAGGCATAGAGTAGTCTAAGGGAAGCTTCTCGATCTTCCTTCTCAGTTGTCTGGTCAGGGCATGGTTGGTACATTCAGTTAAGGGTCTAGTTATGGCATCAATCTCTGAGATGGTTAGGACATGAGGTTGTGGAGAAGAAAAGTTATATTCAGGATTAGTGGAAGTGCGGTGAGTGTTGACCTGCAATGGTTTGTTCACAACGTACTTCGAAGGAAGGAAAGTGTGCTCAGAGAGAATTCAACGGGAATCACTTGACAAGGAAATGTTTACTTGTGAAACAGAATGAGAGGGGTTTGAGTTTCTATTTGTAGCCATTCGGTTATGTGGCTCTCCTTATAGTGCCATTTCTATTGATGGGACAAAATGACCCATTCAATCGGATGTATAAAAACTCCTGATGGAAGGTCCCAATTAGACCCACACTTGTTTGGGATAGCATTTCCGACCAAATTTTGTCCTAGTTACCAATCTAAATAGTATTTAACTAAATATGAATCTAAGAACCATGTTGGAGTTACTTCACACACACCAAGGATTTATTTTTCCTAATGTTTTTCCTTGTTTATTATTCATAATTATTCATTATCCAGTCTCATATATTTTAGGGGAGAATATTCCACCTGGAGAATATTCTCTTTCAGTTGACACTTCAGTTTGACTAGTTGAGTTTAGATGTTGCAATGGTTTTATCACCATGAAACATTGGGATCATCACCATGATAATTCGACCTTTCCTTAGGATAATCACCAAACTGGCGCATTAGCCTTGATTCCCTGAGTTAACTCCTCACTACTCTCTGTTCAATCAGTTAACTGAAGACTAGTTGACTAGTTAACTCAACTAGGTGGCAGTTCACTCCCGTAACTTCCTGAGAGACTAGACTAGGTGGCATTTCACTCCCGTAACTATTGGTGTGTGTCAATATCACTCTACACCACCACTATGGCGCATTGGTTCACCTCCAGTGTGCACTCATTGAGCTATACAGAGTATATCATGTGTAAATTATTCATTATTCATAATGGTTAATGATAATTCTTTAATTCTTTCTCTCCTTCTTCTTCTTTCTCCAATTATCTCTGCAAATGTGTGTATTATCATTTAGCTAGATCTATTTTGTGCAGTTTCAACACATTTACATGGTATCAGAGCTGACGGACTTCTAAGAAAAAGCTACACCAAATGTTTTTGCAAGTACAAAATATTGAAGACATCGAAAAGATGGATTTCCAAAAAGAATTCATTCTTACACCTTACAACTATTTTGCATGGAAGGCGAAAATAGCCATACATGTCTGAACCAGAGGGTTGTACAGGTTAACATTGAATACATATATAGAACCAACATCATCCATATAAAAATCCAAGTATTTAAATCGCATGGATGAGGCACTCGAAACAATTTGCAGTCTTATTTCTCCTGATCTTCGTTTTCATATATCTTCCTGTAAGACTCCCAATGAAGCCTGGACCACCTTAGAATGGCTCTTTGGAAAGCATGATGAGATGAGGAGACACATGATGGAGGTATATCTTCTCACATTGGATCCAAAAATCTTCAAGAATATCCAAGATTTCTTTACAAAATTCAAGGATTTACTGTCACAACTCAAAGCTTGCAGGGTTGATAAATCGAAGGAGGAGAAACAAATGGTTCTCACCATTCTCTCCAAGATTGGTCCTGAATTCTCTATATTCGTATCCACATTCCATACTGTTAGATTCACCTTTGGAGCCACCTGGAAGATGCCTTCTCTTGAGGACTTTATCGAATCCCTGACACAAGAGAAAACCAAGCTCACCAACATGGGCACAATCAAAGGCCCAAGGGTGCATGCACTCACAGTGCATGATGGCAGCCACAAATATAAAAAATCTAAAGATAAAGATAAATGGAAAGCTCATGCACATTTGAAGAAGGAAGGGTACACAAAACCCTTCACTGATGCCTCCGAATCCAAAGGAGAAAAGGAAAGAAAAGGAGAGAAATGCATGTATTGTCACAAAGGATTCCATTCGGAATCCACATGCATGCAAAAACAAATAGATTTGATGTCTCAAATACTTCAACAAAACAACCTTGGATATCGCATCCCCGAGGGTGCCAAGAAGAAGATGCCAGAAGATCCAAATTCCAAGAAAGACAATTCTAGCCATGCCTTGATTTCCATCAACTCCTCTCCCAATGCTTGGATTGTTGATTTAGGAGCATCACATCACATGGCTACCTCAAAAGAAGTATATTATTATTTGGATGCATGCAAAGGTCCTCCTATTCTGATGGGGGACAACTCTTTTGTCAAATTCACCGACAAATGAAGGATTGAACTTACCAACGAAAGCTTCGAGAATGTGATGCATGTTCCCAAGATTTATTTCAACCTTCTCTCCATATATCAGATGATGAATTTCGGCACTAGAAATAAAGTCATATTCACACCAAATTTCGTGGACATCTATGACATGAAAACCAACCCAGGGTTTCTATCGGTGAGGTAAATCATCATTCTAGATTGTATACATTTTCTGAATTCATTGAACCTGATTCTGCTTTACTGCTTACTCATGCTGATGAAAGTAGTAGGATATGGCACGAAAGGTTTGGACATTTGAATTTTAGATACATGCAACAGATTAGAAAGCACAAATTAGTTGATGGTATACCAGACATCCATTTCTCCAAGGGAGTATGTGAGGGATGTGTTCTTCGAAAACACCCTTAGGATAAATTCGACAAAGGAAAGTCTCATCGAGCTTCCGCACCTTTAGATATGATCCACAGTGACCTTATGAGTCCTTTTCCGCATCCATCCATCAGAAAAGCAAGGTTTGTTCTAATTTTTGTTGATGATTTCTCACATTTTACATGGATCTACTTTCTCAGGAAAAAATCTGAGGTCTTTCAACACCTCAAAGATTTCAAAGCCCTGGTTGAGACATAGTCTAGAAAGAAGATCAAAGTTCTCTGAATTGATAATGGGGGAGAGTATGTAAATCATGAGATCCAAAATATTTTCCATGAGGCAGGGATTTCGTTGTAGCACACAGTTCGCTATACTCCATAGCAAAATGAAGTTGTTGAGCAGAAAAATTGATCTCTAAAGGAGATGGCATCTTGCATGCTACATGCAAAGTCACTGCCACAGAGACTATGGGTTGAAGCATTTAATTGTGAAACATACATCCAAAACAAATCTCCCCATAGATCTGTCAAGGATAAGACCCCCTATGAGGCTTGGAGCAGCCTCAAACCGGAAGTGACCCACTTTCACATTTTCGTTTCATGTGCATGGGCCCATATTCCCTCTGAAAAGAGGAAGGCACTTGATCCATAGAGCACTGAGTGCATTTTTGTTGGATACCCTGATGGTGTGAAGGGATATTGGCTTATTGATCTTTCCTCGGACCGGCTCATCATTGAGCATAGTGTCCAATTCAAGGAAAGTGTCTCGCATGTACCTCAGTAGCCGCATGCAGACACCTTCACTCTTCCACCTATATGAGATGATGAGCATGCACATGTCGGCTCTTCTTCAGACGAGATTTCTAATTCAGAGGACTCAGATGATTCAGATTAAGATTCAGAGTCAATACAGTCGAATGTAGAGTCAGAGCATCCAGATGCAGTTGCAGAGCCAGAGCAGAGGCCAAAGTGGGCACAAACTACTCTTCAGGATGCAGGGTATCTCATTGGTGATCCAGCCGATACTAGGAGGAAAAAATAACAGAGATACAATAAAACTGGTTTTCTATTCAATAAGGAAATAAGCTGAAACTGTAAAATGTAGCAGAAACAAGCTTGCTGGAATGGTGGCGGCTTATCTCTGAGAAGAGATGTGACGGTTGCACTCATTCGCAAGAAGATGATTACAATGAGGATCTGAAATCATTTTTACAATAAAAAGGAATTCCAAAAACCCTATACATCCAAAATCCTAACCCGGGGATATGAAGCACCAAAAGTCATGTGGGCCCCGTATGGGTAAGTTAGTACATCAACTTCCCGGGGTCGTAACTTTTGCATATGATCTCTATTTTAGGCATATGATAGCCCGTTGGAAAGGTATCATTGAGGAGATTCATTTTGGGGGCTCAATCATGCATTTGGATCAATTTAATAAGCTTGATCCCAAAAAAACTTCATTTAGTCCCTCAAAATGGCCTCAGAAGATAAAACTACTAAAAATAGTAAATTGCCAAAATTGCTAGAAAATTGTTTTGAGCCAGTTGGAAAAGGTGGGTGGCCACCAATATCCACCTGGATCAATCCTCCCTCCTTAGGAAGAAATATTCTCCATTGCTTTGAGTTCCCCCATCAGATGAGGAAATTTCTGTTGAATTTGGCCCCAGGTGAGCCACTTGCCTTGGTGCAGGAGCTGCCCTGCTTTGACGACTCGATAAAGTTGGATCCTTTGTTGTCGAGTGCTCTTGATATGTGTGTCCACAATATTATCACTAGATTCTTGTTGTATGTAGTCGGGGTTGATCTTTTTTGGTGTCATTTGTTCTTCTATGTCTAAGGTGTCCAATAATGGTGGGAAGCAAGGGCGGAGGAGATCCACATTGAACACTAGGTGCAGGCCAAGGAAAGGAGGAATGTTGAGCTCAAAATAATTATCCCCCGTGGCCTTGGTGATGGTGTATGACCCATAATGGAGTGGAAAAAGCTTTCGATGGGGTCCTGTAAGGTGTTCTTTCTACAAGTGCAACCAAACTTTGTCGCCCACCTGAAACTTATGTGGCACCTGATGTTGATCATGGCACTGCTTGTACTTGTCATTGGACTTCTGTAGGATATCCTGAACCTATTGGCGGATGTGATAGATATGCTCATTAAAATGGGTGTCTTTGTCAGCTTCAGTTGGAGCAGATGATGAGTCGGTCGAGTTGACCGCAAGGGGAAGTGCAACATCTATGGGACCCAATGGTTGGAATCCCAACCCCACCTGAAAGGGGTTGTGGTCAGTTGATCTATGCAGGGCTCGGTTGCATCTATGTTGTACATAGGGAAGGTTCTCATCCCATGTGTGAGGGTGATTTGAATTATACATGCGAAGGATATGCACAATCATTCGATTTACAACCTCGGTTTGGCCATCTTTCTTGGGGTGGAAGGCCGTGGATTTGGTGAGCTTGGTGACTAGCAGTGACCAGAGGCTCAACTAGAATGTGCTAAGAAATCGACTGTCCTGATATGAGACAATGGTTTGTGGGATTCCAAAATGTACCTAGACTCATTCAAAGAAGAGCTTGGCAGTGGCATCTACTATGATGTTCTTCTTGCATGCAACCATAATCGCCATCTTAGAAAAGAGATCAACAACCACAAAAACACAGTCATTTCCCTTCTTGGTGGATGGGAGTCCTGACATGTAGTCCATTGAGATGGATTCCCATGGCCTGTCAGGAGTAAGAAGAGGGGTGTACAGGCCCTGTTTCTTAGTGGTCGGTTTGGCAATAGCACAAGTAGTGCAGGACCTGATATACTTGTTGACCTCCTGTCAAATTTTCAGCCAGTAGAAATGTTTCTATAGCATCGCCCCTATCTTTTCGATTCCGAAGTGTCCTGCCACCTGACTATAGTGGGCTTCCCAAATCAGCTTCGCTCACTCGCTTGATGGAACATAGATATGGCCCAGATGACACAACAACCCATCCTGAAAATGGAAATTATCGGCAACTGCGTTAGCAACCAACATTTGGTAGGTGGTGGTGAAGTATAGGATTGTCTCATGGAGTTGGGGCCATCCAGATGTCTCATGGCTGCAAGAGTCTAGCACTGTGGTGAGTGCCACAACTAGCGGTCTACTGAGGCAATCAACGACGCGATTGGTGCTTCCTATTTTATACTTGATGTTGAGGTGGAATTGTTGCAAGTATGTGGACCACTTTTTATGGTGATCACTCTGCAATTTTCCTTGTGTCTACATGAACTGTAGTGGATTATGATCAATGTGGATGACTATCTTCTTCCCAAGAATGTAATGTCTCCACTAGCGGCAGGCTTGCAAAATGGAGTGCATTTATTTTTCATAAGTAGGGTACTTACGCGCAACATCTGATAGTGTCTCACTATGATACGCCACAGGGTAGCCGTTTTGAGTGATAACGACTCCCACCGCATAGTCTGAAGCATCTGTCTCGATCTCAAAGGGTTGTTGCAGGTCTGGTAGTGAAAGTATTGGGGATGAGCACAAGCGCTGCTTCAAATCATCGAACGCTTGTTGTTGGGACCGGCCCCACACAAATTTCGCCTTACCACCACCCCTGGTTATTTGGTTGAGGTCCCATGTAATATGGGAGAATCCCAACATGAACTTGCGGTAGAAATTGACAAGGCCCAATAAGCTCCGAAGCTCAGTGAGTGTGGTTGGGGTTAGCCAGTCATGAATGACTTGGATCTTGGTTGGATCCACATGTACGCCATGATAATCAATGATGTAGCCCAGGTAATGGACCATGTCCATGCTGAAGGATCATTTTTCCAAGTTGGCATATAGCTTGTGCTACCGCAGGGTGTGCAGAACCTATTGAATATGCTACAAGTGTTCAGCCCAAGTCTTGTTGTAAATGATAATGTCATCCAAATACACCACTACAAAGTATTGGTGAATGGTCACAGGATATCTTCCATCATCCTCATAAAAGTGGTTGGAGCATTTGTCAAACCAAAGGAGCATGACCAACCATTCAAAAAGGCCTTCCTTTGACTTGAAGGCAGTTTTCCATACATCTGTCTGTTCTATCGGGACCTGGTGGTAGCCCGAATTCAGATCAATATTACTGAATTATTTGGCCCTCGTGAGTTGATCAAGGAGGTCGTCGATTCGGGGAATCGGGTACCAGTTTCTGATGTGATTTTATTCAAAGATCGATAATCAATACAGAGTCTCCAGGTTCCATCTTTCTTTTGTACCAACACGATTGGGCTCCTGCAAGGTGATGAGCTAGGATGGATGTGCCCCTTGTGGAGAAGTTCTTGGATCTATCGCTTGATCTCCTCATTTTCTAACAGAGAGAAACGATAGACTGGCCCATTGGGCAACGGTGCACTGGGGATTAGATCGATGGGGTGCTTGACCTGATAGTGCAGAGGTACCCTATAGGTGAGGAGAAGATATCTGAGTATTCCACCATGACCTTATCTACTTGCTTTTGTTGTGTGGAGAGGTCGTCTGTAGAGACCCTAGATGTGGTTGTTATATTTCTCTTATTCTGAGAGTGAATCATGAAGAAGACAAACTTCCCAATATGAAAGATGACCTTCCTACATTTCTTAGCAGAGATCAAGGAAATAACACTAGGTGGGACTGCCTCAGGTATCCTGTACAATTTCTTGTTCAAAGTAATAATAACACTAAAAGGCCTAGACTCATATACAACATGACGTTTCCATAAATAAGGTTGGCCCAAAAGAACATCACAAACTTTGAGAGGAGCAACATCACACAATACCTCATCTTTGAAGGGCTTGATGTCATACAACAGTCGGCACTGTTGGTGTTGGAAAAACAGGACCGCAGAGCAATAAAATAAAACAAATGTAGAAACAAAACAAAAAAGACACACAATACAAGAGAGACACAAATTTACGTGGTTCACCCAGTGTGGGCTATGTCCACCAGAGAAATTGCCAGGTCCTTCCTTTATTATTATCCAGCAAATGAAGGGATACAACCTACAACGAAACTCGTTGTAACTTTCTCTTCTTTCTCTCACAGTCTCCTCTTTCAGAATACAATATTCACCATCAATCATAACCGCAATACATTTCCCTCATAAAAGAGGGTTGCTCTCTAGGGGAAAAAACCCTAACATAATCTCTACCGTTAGATCTGCGACCTTATAATGAATGGTCCAGATTTACAATGAAATTACAATATACTTTTATAAGGCAATTTTTGCTTCGGGGGCTTTGCCCCCGAACCCCTGCTTGCCCCCAGACCTCGCAGAGGGGGTACCCCATGTCTGCACTCCCCCACGTGGAAGACTGTACATACTTATGGGGTGTAAATACTTCATGGGGTATAAACACGACTGAAAGAAAGGACCTATGAATCAGGAAGATAATCAGGCTCCAAAACCAACAATATCCCACTTGGAGACTGATCTAAACAACTCCACCGCTACTGTATATGATGTTCTCTGAACCTTCTTGGACCTGAAAAATTTCTCATTTTCATCTTCATTCTTGAAGACCAACTGAAACTGAGCAGGAACTTAGTTTCTCCCTGGTTACTCCCTTTGTTAACATGTCTGCAGGATTCTGGCTAGTGTGTATCTTTTCCAGCTTCAATTGTCCATCTTCCAAGGCGGATTGTATGAAGTGGTACCTCAACTGTATATTCTTAGTCTTCGAATGGAAGACTGATTTCTTTGCAGGATGAATGGCACTCTGACTGTCACAGTACAACCGGTTGTTCTCCTGCATCTTTGCCAATTCCTCCATGAACCTTTGTAACCAAATCATCTCTTTACTAGCCTTTGTAGAAGAAACATACTCTGCCTCTATTGTTGAAAGTGAAACAACCTTTTGCAGTTTCGAATTCCAACTTACTGTTGTTCCACCTATAGTAAAAACATACCTTGTGGTGCTCCTCCTACTATCTTTATCACCTACCATATCTGAATCAACATATCCCTGTAGAAAAGTGTCTGAACCTACAAAACATAATGCATGTGTAGTAGTACCTCTCAAATACCTGATAATCCACTTTACTGCCTCCCAATGTTCTTTACTTGGATTGTTCATATACCTGCTCACAACTCCCACTGCATGTGCAATATCTGGTCTTTTGCAAACCATTGCATACATCAAGCTGCCAATTGCTGATGAATATGGGACACTGGACATGTATTATATCTCCTCCTGTGTCTTGGGACACATTTCCTTAGTTAATTTGAAATGGCTGGCTAAAGGTGTACTAACTGGTTTTGCATTCTGCATTCTAAACCTCTCCAACACCTTCTCTGTGTACTCACCCTGAGACAATGTCAGTTTGTGATTTTTCCTGTCTCTTGTTATTCTCATACCAAGGATTTTCTTTGCAGCACCCAA
>ML780441.1:88439-131218 GCA_009831015.1 Picea engelmannii | reverse complement strand
CTGGCAATGAGCACAAGATTAGAAGAGCCCTAACCTCATCATCAAAGTCCACTTTTATAGAACTTAGTTGATTAGTAACCGTATTAAATTCATTTAAACGATCTGCAACAGACCCACCTTCTGACATCTTCATATTAAATAATATCTTCATTAGAAATACCTTACTCGACGCCGAGGGTTTTTCATACAATTTGGCCAACGTGTCCATCAAACCCTTCGTTGTCTTTTCTTTCAAAATATTGAAATCCACCGACGCTGCCAGGCTCAGTCGTATCGTTCCTAGATCCTTTCTGTCAAGAATCTCCCATTCTTCGTTCTTCATGGTCACCGGCTTCTTTGCTACTCTGCTCAATGGTAGGAATAGATCCTTCTTATATAAATATTCTTCCATCTACATCTTCCATAACTAGTAGTTTTGGCCATTAAATTTCTCGACCCTAAACTTTCCATCTTCCGACATTGCTCCCACTCGAACCAGGAACCCTCTTTTCCTGCGAGCTACCTTATGCTCTTATACCAATTGTTAGAAAAACAGGACTACGGAGCAATAAAATAAAACAAATGTAGAAACAAAACACAAAAGACACACAATACAAGAGAGACATAGATTTACGTGGTTCACCCAGTGTGGGCTACGTCCACCAGAGAAATTGTCAGGTCCTTCCTTTATTATTATCCAGCAAATGAAGGGATACAACCTACAACAAAACCCGTTGTAACTTCCTCTTCTTTCTCTCACAGTCTCCTCTCTCAGAATACAATATTCACCATCAATCATAGCCGCAATACATTTCCCTCATAAAAGAGGGTTTCCTTCTAGGGCAAAAAACCCTAACACAATCTCTACCGTTAGATCTGTGACCTTATAATGAACGGCCCGGACCCCGCAGAGGGTGTACCCCCCCTCTGCACTCCCCCGCGTGGAAGAGTGTACATACTTATGGGGTGTAAATACTTCATGGGGTATAAACATGGCTGAAAGCAAGGACCTCTGAATCAGGAAGATAATCAGGCTCCACAACCAACAGTTGGCTGACGCGGAGATCGCTTCCTTGGTGGAGCCATCCAATGGTGTAGGGTTGTGGGTGTGGCATTGTCGACAGGGCCAGCTACTTGATGACCTATGCTGATATGAAGTTCTTCTGGCTACCACTAGCAATGATGAAGTGCAATGGGGTGCCTTTTACCCACATATGTGAATGGAAGAGGCATTCTACTTATTCTGGCTCATCTGGTTCACCAGGTTGGATCTTGGTGGTAGCAACATTGGCACTGGGTCCGTGTCAATGATCCATCTTCCCCTTTCTGGTTATGGCTCAGAGTCATAACCTACATCTTATTCAAAGGCTTTCACTTCAGCTACCAGTGACTTCTTTGAGCGACAATCAGCAGTGTTATGCCAAGGGCTCTTATGGAAGTTGCACCACTTCCTGGTATCTTTCTTTGTCTTTTCGGTGTCCTTCTTTTCTTGCATCTTGGACTAGTTTTCCTGATACTATCCATCTTTGATATATCCTTTGTTCTATGGGTTGGGGCTGCCCTTTCCTGGATTTTGTTGTGAGGGGTTCCTAGGCCCAAATTTCCACGTCTTTTGTTTGATCTTCTGCTCAATTTTGACAACATATCGGTAGGCCTCGCCCAAGGATGAGATGTCCAGAAATTCCATTTCGGTCTGGATGTATCTATGCAGAGCGCCACGATACTTGAGCACCAAATGTCGCTCTGAATCTTTGATACCCAGCTTGGTGCGCAAGATATAGAAGATATTTGTGAAATATGGCACTGCTTGGTCTCTTTCTTGCCGTAGTGTGGTCCATTTGGTATACAAGTCGTCATAACTTCCGACAGTGTAGTATTGTTCCTTAATAGCATCCCTGAAGGATTCCCAGGTGGTCGTGACTGTAAATAATGAGGGTTCCTATGTTTCCTTTTTCTCACAGAAAGTTTCCCACCAATCTTTGACATGGGGAACGGCTTTGAGGAGCGCAAAAGTAATATTTTCTCTATTCGAAAAGTTATAGACAGAAACATACCCTTCTAGTAGATTCAACCACTTTCGTACAACATCTGTATCTATCTTACCTTCAAATATCATAATATCGAAGTTTATTTGTACCTTGAAGGGGGCATCCCTTCCGATCGAAGAATATGCATCGTCTGTTGGTAGCCGTCGAAGGATTTGCACGAAACTATCCATCATCCCATTCCTTTGTTGCATGAGGGATTCCTCAATCAACAGTTTGAAAGGATCTCATGTCCCATAATATTTATTTTCTCCTGCCATGAGAGGTCACTTGGGCGTGTGAGAGCTTTTTTCCTCAAGAGAAACAAGCTCGAGACCCAACTCTTTGTACTCTGACCTCGTTGGGGACATGCATTAAGACAGCAAGGAGAAGACCGCTCTGATACCACTGATCTGGATTTTATGAGTAGAAAAAAATGACTATAGATTATTAACAGGTGCTTAACACAAAACAATAGAGATACAATAAAATTGGTTTTCTATTCAATAAGGAAATAAGCTGAAACTATAAAATGCAGCAGAAACAAGCTTGTTGGAATGGTGGCGGCTTATCTCTGAGAAGAGATGTGACAGCTGAACTCATTCGCAAGAATATGATTACAATGAGGCTCTGAAGGCCTTTTTACAATAAATAGGAATTCCAAAAACCCTATACATCGAAAAACCTAACCCTAGGAGATGAAGCGCCAAAATTCATGTGGGCCCCGTCTGGGTAAGTTAGTACATCAACTTCCCGAGGTCGTAACTTTTTCTTACGATCTTTGTTTTAGGCGTATGATATCCTGTTGGAAAGGTATCAGTGAAAGATTCATTTTGGGGGCTCAAGCATGCCTTATTATATATTATAGAAGCTCGATCCTGAAAAACATTCATTTAGGCCCTCAAAATGGCCCCGTAAGTTAAAACTACTAAAAATAGCAAATTGGCAAAATTGCCAGAAAACTGTTTTGAGCCAGTTGGAAAAGGTGGGTCGTCATCGATATCCACCTGGATCAGAGGAGCCTCCTTTTTCACTCACTGCCACTGAACCATTTCCTTCTAGGCATATTTTCTTGGTTTAGTCTTCAGATCCACAGTCTTATGGCGAGGCTGCTGGAAATCCCTTTTGGGAATCCGCCATGCAGGAGGAGTACAACTCCCTCCTAGAGAACTAGACTTGGGATCTGGTCCCCTTCCTTCTGAGAGGAAACTTGTCAGATGCAGATGGGTCTACAGGACCAAGAGCACAGCGGATGGACAGATCAGTAGATACAAAGCCAAGCTTGTCGCCAAAGGCTTTCAACAGGTTCACGGTATTGACTATGATGAGACTTTCTCTCCAGTAGCAAAGATGGATTCCATACATTTGGGACTTTCCATTATAGAAACCAAGGGATGGGAAGTCCATCAGATGGATGTTAAGAATGCATTTCTTCACGGTGATCTCTCTGAGGATATCTACATGGAGCAGCCCCAGGGATTTATGCAAGACTCATCTTTGGTCTATCAACTGAAGAAGTCACTTTATGGCCTCAAGAAGGCTCCGAGGGCATGGTATGCCAATATGGATTCCTACATTTTTTCATAGAACTTTGTACATTGTAAATCAGACCCGAATGTCTACATGCTAAGGATGGTTGATTCACTTCTACTTTTAGTTATGTATGTCGATGATTTGTTGATCATCAGGTGCTCGACTTCAGTGATTGTTGCAGTCCAGAGGATTCTACATGACAAGTTTTTTATGATGGACATGGGTCTGCTACACTTCTTCCTTAGACTCAAGATTAGTTAGGATGCATCAGGCATCAAACTTTCTCAAGCCAAGTATGCACGAGATCTCCTTGAGAGATTTCACATGACAAACTGTAAGTCTACTCCGACTCCTTTCCTATCAGGAGTCAAACTTGAGGATGGCGAGGAGACTCCACTGGTTGACAGCACACTGTACAGATAGCTAGTGAGGATCTTGTTGTATCTCACACACTCTAGACCAGTCCTCTCATATGAAGTTGGAGCAGTTTCCAGGTTCATGCAGGAGTCGCATGAGCTACATTGGAAATCTGCAAATCGTATCCTTTTATACATACAGGGCACCATCACCTTTGGGATTCATTATGCAACAGACTCTACATTATATCTCATCAGGTTTACTGATTCTGACTGGGCTGGTGATAGCACTGATCGCAAGTCCACATTTGGTTACTCACTCAGTCATGGTTCTGGGCCTATCTGTTGGTCGAGCAAGAAGAAAGATGTCATTTCTCTATCTTCAGCCGAGGTAGAGTACAGAGGGGTAGTTAACATAACAATTCAGGCTATGTGGCTACAACATATTCTCACTGAGTTGGGCATTCAGTTTCATCGGCCGACCGTCATCTAGTGTGACAACCAGAGCACTCTGAAGTTCTACAACGATCCAGTTCAGAGGCAGCGGACGAAGCACATCGAGATCCACATGCACTACATGCAAGACTTAGTACTCGAGGGAATCATCGACTTACAGTTCTGTCCTTCAGAAAAACAGATGATAGACATCTTCACCAAGACCTTCACTGAGAAGAAGTTCCATTCTCTGCGAAGTCGTCTTGGAATGAAGGAAACAGTTACCTAGAGTTACCTAGCAACTGTAGTTCTTCTTTTTACATATATTGTACCTTGAGGGGGGGGGGTTTCTCCCATGAGGTTTTCCCTCTTTCCTCACTTTATTTTTCAGTGTATCTTTTGTATTTGGGTACCTAACATGGCCTCGTTGTCGGGACCCATTCTTTATTTTCACCATAGTGATGTTCAGGGGGGGTGTTGGAATTACTTCACACACACCTAGGATTTATTTTTCCTAAGGCTTTTCCTTGTTTATTAGTCATTATTAGTCATTATCCACTCTCCTATATTTTAGGGGAGAATATTCCACCTGAAGAATATTCTCTTTCAGTTGACACTTCATTTTGACTAGTTGAGCTGAGTTTAGATTTTGCATTGATTTTATCACCATGAAACATTGGGATCATCACCAAACTGGCACATTAACCTTGATTCCCTAAGTTAACTTCTCACTACTCTCTGTTTAGTCAGTTAACTAAAGACTAGTTGACTAGTTAACTTAACTAGGTGGCAGTTCACTCCCGTAACTGCCTGAGAGACTAGACTAGGTGGTAGTTCACTCCCGTAACTATTGTTGTGTGTCCATATCACTCTAGACCACCCCTATGGCGCATTGGTTCACCTCCAGTGTGTACTCATTGAGCTATACAAAGTATATCATGTGTAAATTATTCATTATTCATCATGGTTAATGAGAATTCTTTAATTCTTTCTCTCCTTATTTCTCCAATTCTCTCTGCAAATGTGTGTATTATTGTTTATCTAGATCTATTCTATGCAGGTTCAACACATTTACAAACCAGAGGTTCTCGGATGAATTAAAAATTGAAAATCCTAACTAACTAATTCGAAGCTAATATGAATGATTACGATTCTAAGATGTAGTCTCTATTATATTTTATACTATCCTATCTGGATCTGGAGAAAATTGAAAAGGATGAATACATTGAAATATTTATGTTACTTACACGGAAGAAATTCATAATGCAAGTAACATGAATGTTTAACAACATAACCAATTAGAATCAAGTAATTGATTAATTAACTGCATCACATCGTCATTGTACTCACTTTGAAAATCATGGTAATTGTGAAAATGGGAACATTAATTCAAAAGTAATTCATAGACCAACAGTCACATATTACAGAAATAAACATGCATAAATTGAATAGTCATACTCATACATATTATCACCACAATCTCCAAAAATGTCTTCAGGTTCAAATTCACATGCAGTAAAAATATTGTCATGTTACATCCCAAAACCAAAATCCCTTTCTTATGGACAGTCCTCCCTTTTTATAGTGAGGAGGGACCATTTACATTATAATCTTGAAATTATAAAACCAGGGCTCTTTTTCAACATGAATCTTCATATTCTAAATTGGAAAACAAGATAATGATAACAATGGAAGGAGACATCTGTGAATAGTTGTAGAATTTTATTATCATGAGCTGCTCTGACCCTATATCTGATCATGATATTCTTCCCATAGGGAATAATTTTTCATGATGTACTCAAGCTTGTCCGGTTGCAATTTCTCCACGATTAACTCTCCACTGCAGACGTTTATAGACACTTCTTGATGTAACTCCTTTGTTGTGTTTTTAACAAAGTCTTGGATTTTGCTGGTGAGTGAGGTAGGTCTTGACATGTGTTCCTCCAAATCTTTGTTTTCAGTCTGATTTAAACTTTGTATACTTACATGGTTGATTTCCTTGCGTTCTTTCACCTTAGCAATTCTTGAGATGGTAGGTGTTTCTTCATAAATAGGGAGCATTAGTTGCATCGTAATTTCTTCGATGAGATCGCTTGAGCTATACCATAGCTTTATGAAAGTTTCAGTTGTTGCCTTTTGGGTGACCTATAAATTCTTGAAAAGGGTTTTACAAGTGTCAAAGAATATATGATATAAGAGTCTTTCTCTATCAGAGTATACTGGTAGTGTAGTGGGAAGAGTCTCACAAATATCTTTCCAAACGAGCATCTTCTCTAAAGCTTCATGGGATTCCTGATTCCTTCCTTGAATCTCTACCAATTTATCTTGTATCCTAAGTTGTTCTTCTTGACCATCTTGTATGTTACCAAGCAGATTGAGGAATTCTTTCTACTCAGTTGTAAACCTCTCGTTTAGCTTTAATGCCCCGGTTTTGATAATATCCACAATTAGTGTAGATGTCTTGTTCTCCTCCATGAGTGCTTTGAGTTTGTCTTTTTCCTTCTAATTATTTATTATGGGTGTCCCGCTGGGTCTTGATAATTATTTCAAACTCTACATTCATATGATCTCTCTGTGCTTGTAGGGCTCTGTTCAATTTTTTTGTATTGAGAGTGTCAACTACTCTTACAGTGTTCTCAAACTTTGAAGTAATCATGTCTTTCACATCTCTTAATTTTGTCTCTATATATTTCACCCTGGTTTTGGAAGTGTTTAGAGAACTAGCTACTTCAAGGATGGACGAGGCATCTAGTCCTACAAAAGCATGGAGGACAGAGACTTGAACAACATTCTCTTTAGGATCAGGCCCTACCTTCCATTATAATATTCTTCCTGCAGATGACTTGAATATGATCTCTTCTCCTATTTTCCTTTTACTCAATATCTTCTCAATACTCCTCATTTTATTGTCATAATAGTAGTCTCCAATGACAACCACAGTGCCCTCATTACGCCGAAAGGCGTACACCTATTGACAATGGGCACAATTAATGATCTTTTAACCTTATTTAACCTTAAACCCTAATCTGATGGCTATGCATTGAAGATGCTGGCATATCTTGCATTTATCAAGGCATCCGTTAACATGTTTACTTTTTAACATTTACCTAATGACATTAAAAAATTACTATAAGGATATGTAATTGTCACGTTCCATTTATCAACCTAATGCAGCCAAATGTTTCATATTACCACAGAGGGATTACCACAAACGTTTTATATTGGAGACACATGTTCTCAGTATATTGGGGGCACGCATTCTCAGCCGCTACCTTTCGGCATTCTCAGCCGCGAGTTAGCCGCTGTGCTAGTTTTATAAACTACAACAAAACTTTTATATTCCTTCCCTTCGAGAAAAATGCCGAACTAAACAAGAAATTTCACAATATTATCAATGGCCTTCCATTTCATCTCACCAGGGCAGGGATTAAACTATCACACTGTTTCCCCACTTGTTAATGATAGACAGTGGGCTTCAAAAGCCATCAAGGAACATGCATCTTAACGTGACCCATTACCTTTTTAGCACAGAAATGAGAAAATACATTGAAAGCAAAATAAAAAACTGCATTACACCTCTAGGGAATGATATTTCACATTGATGCGAGCAATGAAGAAAAGGAAACATGTTTAAATGCATCTCCCATATGAAAACAAACACACAGAAAACCTAAAGTTGAAAACTGACTTAGTCGCTCAAGCACACAGTGCTGTAACTAAAACAGAGATCAATCGAGTCAGATACGTCCACAAAACACCAAACACACCACCGCAATCAGTGTTGTCCCCCCAATGCTTCCCATTTTCAATGAAGTTTTACCTGACGACAACAGTGCCAAATCTATGGATCCTGCGGTTAAAATGGAAACAAAACAATCAATAAACTTGGAAACAAAACAATCAATAAACTTTTTATCTATCATAATTAAAGAGAAAATACTTGAATGATCAAATTTAGAAAACTCATACCGCTGGAAGTCTAGTTACTGGAGAAAAACGAGTAATTCGAGTAGCGCATAAAACAGCCCGCCTCGAGACCTTGACCTTCAATCCTCGGAGGACAGATGAGTAATTGATTCTGAGCTTCTATCAAGCATGTTTGGCAACTACTATTGGTTAGGGAGGGGCAACACTAAGCGAGACCATATAAGGAGCCATCAATGGAGCCAACGGCATAACCCATATTTGCAGAAGCGTTCACTATGAGTTGCGTGGATAAGTCCTGAACCTTTTGAGAGAATGTCTGTGAATCACTGTCATTTGTGGAGTAACAGTTAGGGGAAACCCCGCCATCCACAGGATGATCATAAAAAGAAGAATTCTCATAGTGGAGGAAACAACCGTCCAGGTGAATCTGACCACCATTAGATCGGGGGCAGTATTCTTTTACTTGAGTCCCCGCTGTCGTGATGCATTCTGAGCACTTGAATAATTTCGACACACTGCAAGACCATAGACAGGATCCGTCTTGCTAGATTTGTTTTGTATGGAAGTAGCGAAGCCATCTGCAGAGAGATTTGAACGGAGGGATGCTAAAACGACATCCAGATTCTCATGGAACGTTGTGCATCAACATACGTATAGGTACGTTCGTCGCTGCACCCTTTGCCCCGCACTGCAGTTTGGGGATCTTCGGTTGCCAGACACACTGCAATCATCATGATCGCGGCCATAACGACCAAAATTGAAAAGTGGACAAGAAATTCCGCCATGAGTTCAGGCAATAACTGTTGGACAATTTAATTTCTACCTACCACATTAAAACATAAACTTCCACTCAACTACCAGCTACCATTCCTCCACCGCATATCCCACCGACATTTCAGTCACTTCATGAAGGTTCCGGATCTTCGGGATCCTTGTAAAGACCTCTATAAAAAGAGGCGATTGTAATCGTTTATGCAGTCATTTGGCAATATCAATTTGTTGTTCGATTGAGTTTAAGATTTGTGTTCCTTTTCTTCTGCCCACACATCGTGGTATCAGAGCGAGGTTAGCAATGTGAGTAGCGAATGTCGTGAGAGATGAAGGTTGTGCATTGAGCTGCAAGGAGTGTCGTGTGGTGTGACGTTGTTGTTGTGAGGAAGCCGCAACTTCCAGGTTAGCCGTGAGAGCCATAAGGTCGAGGGTTGTAAGGTTGTTATAGAATTATTGAGGGAGTGTTGGTTTACTGTGGTAAAGACAGTGCCAAAACGAGAAGTCATAGTGAAGTCCGCCAATCACGGGAAAGACTCGAGGGTTTCTCTTTGAGTATATATTTTTGTCACGGTTCTCCTATCTTAGACACCCTCAGTGTGGCCGGGACAAGGTGAGCGTATATCTGCAAGCAACCAGCAAAAAGGGAAACTCAAAATTTGTTGTTGGACCAAGAGCTGAGTCAAGAGCTGCCATAGTCGCTTTCCTTTTTGCAAGCACCGTGAGAGAGGAGAGTCACAGCTTGAGGAAGCGCTTCTGCAGTGTTCTACGACAGTTTAAGAGGAGCGCCTGCACGTCCCACTGAATTCGATTCCATTGAAGAGATGCCAGTGAAGAGCACCGAGCTTCTCATAAGAAAGCTTCCCTTCTAGCGGCGTGTAAGAGAGATCGCCTAGATTTCAAGATGGACTTGAAATTCCAGTGCATTGCAAGAAGTGGCACAAGCGTATCTTGTTGGGATGTTCGAGGACACCAACCTGTGCGCGATCCACGCGAAGAGGGTGACCATCATTCCATATCCGTGGAGAAAGGGAATACATTTTATTTGCTGAAGATTGACAAATCGTGGAGGAAATTACTCTGTGTTTTCTTGCTCCGGAACCGTCTTGGTTTCCTGATTTTCTGACTGCAAAACTGATGGAAATGAATCCTTCTTTTCCTTGGATTCTACAAGTAAAATGTGCATCTGCTGCGATCGATTGTGAGCGGTGTTTGTTGTTTGAGGGGCATGGATTTTGGGGATTTGGAAGGGCGAAGGAGCCGAGAATGGAAAAACACTAAGAAAGAAAAGGAAGATGCTGTGGTAAGGATTTGGTTGGGCCGAGGAAATGAAGCTGTGGAGTTTTTTTGTAAACGGGTGACAATTTTTGGCTATTTCTTTGTTATTACAATCTTTTGATTATCTTGCTGGATTTTTTTACCTAAATCTTTTTTGAGGATTGATTTTTAAAAAAATGACATCAAGAATGTATCAATAACTTATGATTATTACATTTTCTGGGAAAAATTATGATAATTGGGCATTTAGAATGAAATTATCATTTAACTCATATGAACTATCAGATATAGTAATGGTTGGTTATAATGAACCACAAGATGAGTCTACTTTGAGTGTTGATGAAAAGAAAAAGTTTGATGAAAATAGGCAAAAGAATAAAAGGGCTTTGCAGATAATTGGACAAGCGTTGGACGATTCGGTTGTTGGAAGGATTAAACCAACCAATACAGCCAAGCAAACATGGGACATTCTAGAGACATCATATCAAGGCACTAGCAAGGTAAAAATTGCCAAACTCCAAGCACTTAGAAGGGAATTTGAAAACTTGCAAATGAAAGATTTTGATTCAATAGATCAATTTACATATCGTGTTAAGAAGTTGGTTAATCAAATAAGACAAAATGGTGATGAGTTAGCAGATCAAAAGGTTGTAGAAAATGTTTTAAGAAGTTTGCCTAGAAAATTTGATGCAATAGTTGTGGTAATTGAATAATCTAAAGATTTAACTAAATATTCTATGGATGAGTTGGTTGGCTCCTTAAAAAATTATGAAGACGGGTTGAATAGGAATGAAAATACCTCATTGGAGCATGCATTCAAAACACAAATGACATTTGACAGAGGCATAGGAAGAGGAAATCCAGGATTCATAGGAAGAGGAAGAGGAAGAAATAATTTTCAAAGAGAAGAAAGAAAGAATCAAGACCCGGGAGGAAGGAGAAATCAAAGTTTCAGCTCAAGGGAAAGCAACCACAATCAAGCATCTCAAAGGTATGACAAATCAAAGATTCAATGTTATTATTGCAAGAAGTATGGTCACTTTGAAAATGAATGCCAAAAAAAACAAGCTGACATGAAAAAGCAGAATGCACATTTCTATGAGAGTAGTTCTGAGACACTGTTATTACATGTGATGTAGCTCAAGAAAATGCAAGTAACATTTGGTTTCTCGATAGTGGTTATAGTAACCATATGACTGGAAATAAAGGGTTGTTTGACGATTTGGATACATCAGGTAAAGAACAAATTAAATTGGGTAATGATAATATTGTAGAAGTCATGGGAAAAGGTGCAATCAATGTAATAACAAATAATGAAAAGAAAACTATTCCTGATGTTTATTTTGTGCCTGGTTTGAAGCATAATCTCATAAGTGTGGGACAACTTACTCAAAATAGTTATAGAGTTTCTTTTGAGAATAATGTATGCACTATATTTGATATTCCTCCTAGTAAAATGGTGATTGTAAAGATTAAAATGACAAATAATAGAATGTTCCCACTTCACATGAAAAGTGAAATGATGGAGAAGATTGGAGCAAGTTTCAAGGCATCAAGTCAAGATCAAGCATAGATATGGCACTTGAGGTATGGCCATCTAAACATCAAAGGATTGTGTCTATTGCAAAGAAATGAAATGGTAAGAGGTTTACCACCTATTCAAGCACCAATAAGTTCATGTGAAAGTTGCATTTTGGGCAAGCAACATAGGAAAATATTTCAAAAGGAAATGTCATATAGAGCTTGGGTACCTTTAGAAATTGTGCATACAGATTTATGTGGTCCAATGAAAACACCATCATTAGGGGGGAGCATATATTTTCTAGCATTCATTGATGACTATAGTAGAAAAACATGGGTTTATTTCCTTAAACACAAATCTGAAACATTTGACAAGTTTAAGGAATTCAAGGCATTGGTTGAGAAACAAAGTGGCCTATCTATTAAGATATTAAGATCAGAAAGAGGAGGAGAATACAAGTCAAATGAATTTTTGGAGTATTTCGGGTATCATGGAATAAAGAAGCAATTCACTACAAGCTATACACCTCAACAAAATGGTGTTGCAGAATGGAAGAATCGTACAATAATGGAGATGGCAAGAAGCATGTTGAAAGGAAAGAATCTATCTAATGAATATTGGGCTGAAGCAGTAGCTTATGCAGTTTATATATTGAACATGAATCCAACAAATATTGTGAGGGACATGATTCTTCAACAAGCATGAATTGGTAAGCATCACAATGTTTCTCATTTTAAAGTATTTGGTTGCATTGCATATGCACATGTGCCTAAACAAACAAGGAGTAAATTGGATGATAAAAGTGAAAAATGCATTTACATTGGTTATGATGAACAATCTAAGGCATATAAGTTGTTTAATCCTATAACCAAGAAATTCATTGTAAGTAGAGATGTTGTATTCAAAGAGGAAGAATCATGGGATGGCAATATAGACAAGACAATTACAGGTACAAGAATACTATATGAAGAATAAGGAGAAAAAGGTCAAGGAGAACAATCAAATGAGCAAGGAGGAATACCATCAATCATTCCACAAGAAGAAAACTCACAAAGGCAAGTTGAGCAAGGAGAAACATCAAGTTGACAAGTAAGTTATGACTCAAATCCTACACTTGAATCATTAAGATCAAGATTAAGAGGCAAAAAGACTAGAAGCTTGCAAGAAATATATGATCAAGGAGATAGGATAGATTTGCAATTCAATTTTGCTCTATTTACTCAAGATCCTATATATTTTGAGGATGCAATTAAGCAAGAACATTGGATTAATGCAATAAATGAAGAAATGGAATCTATTAAGAAAAATGATACAAGGGATCTAGTTGATTTATCTAAGGAGAAAGAATGCATAATGGGTATATAAAACTAAATATAAGGCAAATGGAGAAGTTGACAAATATAAGGAAAGATTAGTATCTAAAGGATTTGCACAAGAATATGGAGTTGATTACAATGAAACATTTGCACCTGTAGCAAGAGTTGACACAATTATGATGGTACTAGCTATTGCAGCTCAACATAATTGGAAAGTTTTTCAAATGGATGTCAAATCAGCCTTCTTGATTGGATATTTAGAAGAAGAAGTCTATGTGCAGCAACCACTAGGGTATGAAGTAAAAGGTCAATAAGACAAGGTTTACAGGTTGAAGAAGGCACTTTATGGATTGAAGCAAGCACCAAGGGCTTGGTATAGTAGGATAGATTCATACATGATAAAAAATGAATTCATAAGAAGCACTAGTGAGCCTACACTATACACCAAAGTCAATGAACATGGTCAGATCTTGATTGTTTTCCTATATGTTGATGATTTGATCTATCCAGGTAATCTCTCTATTGATATGTTTAAATCAACAATAAAGAAGGAATTTTGAGATGATAGACTTGGGGTTGATGAAATATTTTCTTGGCATTGAAGTCACACAAAATGATAAAGGAATTTTCATCTGTCAAAGTAAATATGAAAAAAATGTTTTAAAAAGGTTTAGAATGATAAATTGCAGTCTAATTTGTACACCTGTGGCAGTTGGCATAAAACTAAGTAGAGAACAAAATGAGATGGATTTTGATTCAACCATATTCAAAAAATTGGTTGGAAGTTTGATGTATCTAAAAATAACTAGACCATATATAATGTATGGAGTCAGTTTGATTTCTAGATTCATGGACACACCAAAGAAATCACATTGGCAAGAAGGAAAAAGGTTATTGAGATACATTGCAAGGACTATCAATCATGGCATATTGTATTCCACTTCAAATAATATGCAGTTGGTTGGATACACAGATAGTGATTTTGCAGGAAGCATTGATGACTAAAAGAGCACATTTGGATATGCATTTCATATTGGAACAGGTGTTGTGGCCTGGGCATCAAAGAAGCAACCAATAGTGACAATCTCATCAGCAGAAGCAAAGTATGTAGCAGGTACATCAGCAGCATGTCAAGCAGTTTGGATGCAAAGAATTTTGAAGGATCTAATGAACAATCAAGAAGAGCCTACTACAATCTATTGTGACAACAAGTCCACCATTGCACTATCAAAGAATCATGTTTTTCACAAGATGACAAAGCATATTGACATGAGATATCACTTCATTCAAGAACTTGTCAACAATGGAGAACTCATCCTACAACATTGCAGATCAAAGGAGAAACTTCCAGACATATTTACAAAGGATTTATCACAAGACCAATTTGATTATTTAAGAGAAGCATTGGTGTTATAACCCTAAATTTCACCAGATATGCATACCTGGCATCAGGCCATCTAACTTGCTATCTTTACCAAGCCATCACTGAACAAGCTCTTCTAAAAATCATTGTTTTGAAGGTGTACACGCCCTGCACCACTACTGCTCATGTACACACACCTGCTGACCCACTACAGCCCACGTACACTTGCAGCATATCAGAAAAATGGAAAATTTCATAGGATACTGGTTTCTAGGCTGTTACTTAACCGTTTGACTTCCCATAGCCAGTCACCTCAACTGTTACTATCTCTTTTGGCCTATAAAAGAAGGGGTTGGGATCCCATTCCAAAGGAGAATAATGAGAGCATATAAACTCTTCCCATTTCCGTATTCCCCCTTTTCTCGGCAATCACATTGTGAGCTTGAGCTAGAATTCCCTTTTCCTCCATTGCAAGCCCTTGCAATTTCCGTAAGAGAACTGAAGAGGAGAAGGAGACGTGGAAGCAGTTGGTGCATTATGAAGAGGATCCCAGGACTGAGTTTGAGGAGCAATGTCAGTCTCATATTGCAAGTGACTTTTTGTGAGATTAATATAAAGAATTACTTTTTCTGTCCCGCCAAATGATGTCTTAAATTTCAATGATTTGTTTACATTTCTTGTTTATGATGTCTAACCCACTAATCCATATGTAGAATGCATGCTTGTAGTTTCTTGTTTGTCTTTTGGTGAATGCAGGTCAACCTTGGGAGGAGACTTGCAGTCAGGAAACAACCAAGCGCAAAGGGATCGACATCGGACACAGAGTTTAAGGTATGACTACCGGATCCCTATACCTTGTATTTTATGTATGATTGTGAGGTAATGTCGGGATAGTTGATAAAAAGTAGGAGTCTTTATACGGTTAGCTCTGCCTACATTTTAGAACCTTGGTGTAGTCTGTAGAGGGTTTTTCCCATTATAGCAGAATTGGAGACCATACTAGGGAAGCCTCTAGGGTCTTTGGCGATATGTCTTTTGGGTGCTTTGAATCAGTTTATTCATTGTTTTCTGAGTTTCTGTAAGCTTATGTGTCTTTAAGGGATTATGGCCGTCCATACCAGTACTCCCTACCTGTGATGGACTATTGGCTTTCATTTTTTTGAGGAGTTACAGAGGTGTATGCAGCCTGTAGTGGGCCTAAACGCATGCATACACGCCTTGCCCTTGGGCAGCCCGCATACATACGCTAGGTGTTGAAGTGTCAGTAGCATGCCTGTTGAGGAATTTTTTTATTTTTTTTTTAAGAAAAGGAGATGCAATCATCCTCTTCCTTGTCAGGAGTCACACTTCTTTGGGGTTTTCTTGATCTAGTCCTGGTCTCTATTATATCAGTCTGTAGCCTAGGTCTGACTTCAACATATCTTTCTTTTCATCAAAATATTTCTTGTATTTTCTTTAATAGGGTTTTTAGACAAGTTTGTGAGTCTTCTTTGATCTGCCTGTTTGGTATTGTCAGTGACTCCCTGCGATCTGCGATTGGGCCAGAAGCCATTTCTTGGTCTTGTCTTGTCGTCATTTTTCCCTTTTTTCCTTTAGAAGAAAAGAAAAGAATTCATTTTCAAATTTCTTGTTTTGAAGCATAAAACAATAAAAAAAAATCTTTGTGTTTGTAGGGTCCATCAATTTAGTCTAGGCTAGAGCCTTGATTTAGGATTTGGAGAGGAAACTCTTCAAGGCTGCAAAAACAAACATAAGAGTCTATGCTAGAGAATGCTTAAAATTCCAGTAACTGTGAAAGTTATCCGGGACCCCCCTCTAACACAGGGGCTAAACAAGAGGTCACGTGCGGAAAGGTAGCAGAGATAACCCATCCAAAGCCAGACCAAGCGTAGTGGGGAACGCATATAGAGGGATTATCTTGGGATTTCGTTGATCGCATTTGCCACGGAGGTTTGTGGGTCTCGAATCCATTTGAGATCCTCACTCGTCTTCTGAAACACTTGCTTTCAATACCCTTGATAGGTTTCAGGCTTGATACCCTGTTCATTGTGGTCCACCCGACTGTCGACTGTACCCGCCTGGTGACTGTTCAGGCACTAGCAACCTAGTTTCCTTTATCTTAATGACTTACACAGGTGATTGTGGGGGTATACCATGGTACCTAGGGAAGACATCGGGCCACGCTTTGCAGAGTATATCTGGAGGGTGCTTCCATATTTTGAGTTGCACTTGCACCGGTAAGTTTCTCTAGTGTTGGTTGGTGTAACTGTTCTTCCAACTAGCTAGTGATCTGCTTGTCTTATCTCATAGGAGTTTTTTCTAGCGTGTGATGTTTTTCTAAACAATAATAGAAACCCCTAGTGTGTCATTGATCTTCTCACACAGTGGAGGATCAGGATCTCCGCCACTCGCAAAGGCTTCTTGGCCTTTCGCTGGTTAATCTAGAGCCACCCCCGTCACCGCTAAGGTGAAAACTCGACCAACAAGGGTATTTTGAGGCAACGGGGCCACAGGAAAATGTGCCCGACCCATTTTCAGTAGGAGAACATTTGATTCCATAGGAACCAACAATTTTCGAACTCGGAGCAGAATCTCTCGGTCCATATAACCCTCTGGTAATTGAACTATCCATGCCCATCGTCATACAGGTTAAACCTTACGAGCATCAGGTAGTGTCACAAGAAGCGATGGAAACAAATGTTCCTACTTCTTCAGGGAACACTCATATTTCCTCTACGACTGTCACTACAAGGGGTGTCCCGCCTCCTAACCAACTATCGTCGGTCCGGACCACTATGGTCTCGACTGCCTCTACCTTGGGAAATGGTATGATTCTATCTATGGTGGCGATCACTACTTCGTTCACCAAGAGTGCGACAGGCCGTCCATTCTCATACAAGATGCATGGCTTCGATACAAACTCTATCCTTTCCTACTCCACTCTACAGACTTTAGGTCTGGGGGTAGGGAGCTCGAATGCTCCTTTGCACTGTTCCATGGGGGGAACCTCAACTCCTTATAACGCTTTTCCTTATGGAGGGGGTCATATACCTCCTTCGTCCCCTTCGCTCGGTAGTTCCCACAAACACTCCGTCAGGCCAAACCTTAACTATAGTTCGTTTGGAGCAGGTAGTGTTGTTGGGAAAAAAAACCCTATGGACTAGCAAATAGTGTTCAGACTTTGCATGCAGATATGACCGAATAGAAATTACTTTCTACCTTCATCCCTAGATTTAAATCCCCTTTTCTCAGTAAATGCATGGAAAGATCAACCTACCTCGTTACCGGCATTTGATGTCGATCCTCCGTTGTGCTTGATTACTTGTTCGCAATGCTCCTTCCAAAGCTGACCTGCATTCAAGACGAGCAACAACTATGCATGCATACTACTTATATACTAACGGGTTAGAAATCAAACATAAACTAATCAAACCATAGAAAGTTCATGAATTGGGACAGGAAAATCATTCTCTTTATTAATTAAAATGAGTCAACTTACAAAAGTTGAGACCGGCCACCGCTCCTTGAACCTGATCCTGGGCTCCTCTTCTTCTGTCTTTCAACTGCTTTGCTTTAAATCTCCTTTGGCATTAGGAAAGGATAAAGGGTTGGGACAATGGAATACCTAAATGGGAAGATTTTATTTGCTATATTTTTTCCTCTTCCAAATGGTACCCCTACCCCTTCTTTTATAGGCTATAAGGAGCTAGGTATTTGGAGGAACCCTGGGCCATGCATGGTCGGGAGTTTTAGCTAACTCACCCATAGATTTTTGTTCCGTCAGAAACTTTCTTTTTTTCATGTTTTTGTCGGTCCATGTGGGTTGTTTTGGGTCATCCAACGTGTACACGCGTGTAGTAATGAGTTAGGGCACGTGGGCCTTGATTCAAGAGGATTTTCAAAGAGTTATTCAGCAGAGTTTTGCAAAGAAGGGATATGATTTGGTCTGATGCCAGGTAAGCATGTGTGGTGTAATTTAGGGTTATAACAGATGCCCCCTAATGTGTGAGGTCAGAATAGAATTTGATGGCCAAAATACATTACCAATCTTTACTGATGTGCCAAACGATCGAGCCCAAGGATCAGGAACCGGGAGGTGTCGTCTGCAAAATAACAAATGTCTCACAGAGGCGGGCATACCCATGCTCAGGATAAAAACAGAACCATGGCTACCAATCAAATACATTGTAGATCCATGTCAAATAACTATAAAGAGTAGTCGCGAACAATACACAACGGAGCTACATCTTGAAATCAGAAAGATATACATATAGAGTATCCATCTTCCAGAAGTTGATTCGGCCTGATGGTTGGTCTTAGCGTCAGAAGTCACTCCTGGATTGCTTGCAGGAGCAGAGCCCAACGCCCATCAGTTTATGTCACGATTTGTTTATAAAGGGTGATCAAATGGAGATAATGGCTCTAGGAGGTATCACACTAACTCAGGGACCGAGTCTGGTACATAAAGAACAGAGGAGGTATGGAATCCTAACTTCAGCCAGTGGGTTGATTTAAAGATGAACAAGTGGAAGACTTAGGAAAAGATGAACAAACAGCTCCGGGCAACAGGCTTGCAGCGGTTTGTAGGGGAAAAAATCTGAAAGCAAGATCCTCCTGGTTTCGGGGTTTCGGGAAAATGAATAAGGACTCAACTGGATCCTCCAATTCCAAGTCATTCAGCGTCAAAGAAATCACAGGAACTAACTAGAGGCTCCGTAACTATTACAGTGATCAATTACAACATCATCCTATAAAAGCTACAGCTCGACTGGATTCTCCAATTCCGAGCTGCTCTAACACAGTTAAAACGAAGACGTGAAAGAAACTGGCATTCATAAGGCAAGAAGTCTCCAAAGTTCATATATATCCAGAACAACAATGCTTCATTAAAACTTTACAACCCAGGAGCTCTGCTCAACCATCGATGCTTTACAAAATGGCAAAAATGCCTACATATACTTCAGCCAAAAATCCGCCTGGCAACAGTATCTCAGGACTTTTAATGGGGGGTCGCTTCCTCAATCAAATCTGTCCTATGGACTCCTGTCATATGCTTCTTCAATTCAGCATGGCTCGTGCCAGGGGGTAGCTGAGCCTCCTTTAATGTTTGAATTGGCGTGCTCAGGCTCTCTTGGGGAGTTGAAGACTCAATGTGACCTTTCTGCAGAGAATTGGTACAAAAGGGACCCTCCTGGGTAAACTCCGGCCGGAACCTCCATACTCTGCAATAAATGGGTGACGCGAGGCTTCACCTACCTTCCTTATCCTTTCTGCTGAGCCGGAACAACTCCTTGAATTCCCTTGGGAAACACTGCTGCAACAACCCGATCCACAGGTCCTTTCCAATCTCTTCACGGCCTCCAGCACCTGACCATGGTCATCCCTGACTCTGTATCGGGGATCGGGATTTTGCGATTCCTGCTGTCAAGAGTTCTTGACTCTTGAATTCCCGATCACCGATTCTCCTATTGTCGATGTCTCCTTGCGCGCTAGCCCCCCCCCCCAACTATGCCCTGGTCCAAATGACCGTTACCACATGCCCGCGGCCGTATAGCCTTCCATCAGGGTTTCGGGGTTTGCGAGGTCAATGTTCACGCGTCCTACGGATTTGCGATTCCCTGATCCCCGATGGCTCATGGCCATTGACATGTCAACGACTTCTTCCCTGACTCGAAAGCTTGCCACCTGGTGCTGCCTTCCTACACGGATCGTCCTTCCGACACCTGTCGTCCGCTATGATTCGTAGGTACGTCGGGAAATCGGGTATCGGGATATCGCGATTCCTGCTGTCATGTGCATGGGACTTTCATATCCCCGATCCCCGATTCTGCAGGATCTTTCGCCACGTGCCACAGCTGACAGACGGCTCTGATTCAGTTGGGCAATCACGCATCGTGATTCACTCATGTAAGAGTTCCCTGCCTTCAGAAACCCCGATCCTCCGATGGACTGGAAACCCAACTCTCCTTTTGATGTCTGACACGCGTCCTACCAAGATCAATGGCTAGGATCCCATCGGTGTTTCGAGACTCGAAAGGTCACGGCCTTCTTACCCTTTACAACCCCGATACTATAATTGTTACTAACATTAGGCTCCATGGGGGATAGAGTCATCCTTGCGATGCTCTAAGAACTCCTTCTGCAGTTCCAGTCGCCTTTCCGTTGGGCTATGGAGTCATTATTAGGCCGCAAAACAAAAAGAAAATGAACTAAGAAACAACAAGGAAAATATTTACAGACAAAAGAGCTATCTGAGACTTCAAACAAAACATTTCTTTAGGAAACGCCCATTTACTGGGCTACCGAAAACCTCTTCACCTTCTGAATCTCGCAACCTGTATGTGTTGTTTAAGAAAACCTCGGAGATTCTAAAAGGCCCAATCCACAGGGCTTCAAATTTGCTATGTTTTCCCTTATCTTTTTTAGGAGCATCCCATTTCAATACCAGATCTCCTACCTGGAACCGCTCCTTCTTGGCCTTCCTATCGAAGACCTGCTTGATTTTCGGCTGATGGTCCTGGATCCTGTCCAATGTCTGCTCCCTAGTCTGCTGGACCTCTACTAACTGATGAATCCTTCTGATCATGTCATCAGGCTCCTCCTAATAGTCCTAGAGTAATTTTGCTACAATGATGGCTAGCTGAGAAGGGAAAACAGCTTCGGCTCTGTAGACTAACTGGAAAGGGGACAGACCTGTAGCTCTCTTCGTAGTCACCCAATCAGCCCATAGGGCGAATTTAAGCTTCGAGTTCCAAGCCCTTTGGTTGTCTTCTAATAGCCTTTTGATGATTCTTATTAAACTTTTGTTGGAGGACTCTGCTAAACCATTTACCTGTGGGTAATACGGGGTGGAGTGAATCAACTTAATCCCGAACTGCTCACAGAACCTAGCTAATGGCTCAGACCCGAAAGCGGCTGCATTATCAGTGACAATCTTATTTGGACAGCCAAACCTTGTGATGAGGTCCTCCAAGAATCCAATGATTACCTTGTGGGAAGTATTTCTGGTGGGAATGGCTTCAATCCACTTAGTAAAGAAATCTGTAGCAGTTAGGATCCACCTATGTTGCCCATTGGAGGGAGGGTGAATTTCTCCAATAAAATCTAGGCCCCACTGCTGGAAAGGCCCTGAAACTACCACTGGTTTTAACGGCAAAGACCTGAGCTGTTGCTTTCCTGCAAATTTTTGAAAATTGATGCAGGATCTGACCCTTTTACAGACATCAGCGAACACGGTAGGCCAGTAGTATCCAGCCCTGAGGATTTTGTGGGCTGTGGCCCTCCAGAAATGGTGCCCTCCACACAGGCCGCTGTGAAATTCAGCTACGACCTTCTCGGCCTCTGGTGGACTTATACATTTTAGAAGCACCCCCAGGGGGTCTTTCCAATATAACATTTGATCGATCAGGCAGTATTTGACTGCTTCGAGCTTCAGAGCTCTTGCTTTGCTTCTTTGGAGGCCGTCTGCAGGTCGCAGCTCCTGCAAAAAGTATATGATATCCTTATACCAAGGACATTGGGCCAATGGGGGCTCCCTTTGATGATCTATGTCAGCTAACCGATCCTGCTGAATACCTGAGCATTCGTTGATGAAACTTATCCCCAAAGCTTGGCAATTTTCTTCAGCCAACAGCTTGGCTAAACCTTGCCCTTTGATCAATTTGGTGGGCCTTATTTCTAGGTCGAACTCCAGGATTTTGGGTATCCATTTACTCCTTCTCTCGTCTATGTTAGGCTGAATAAGAATATCTTTAACAACAGTAGAGGGGACATAGGCGATGGTCTTTGACTGCAGGACGTAGGTTTTAAAAGCTTTGAGAGCTTTTACTAGAGCATAGGCCTGCTTCTCCATAGCGTTATACCTGACTTCAGCATCTCTCAAGGCTCGGCTGAAATAGGCAATAGGCTGCTCTAGCCCGCTATCATTTGTCTATAATAGAACAGCAGCCACTGTGTTAGGTGAGGCAAAGGAGAAAATAAGAAATTCCTTTGAGTAGTCCGGACTGATAAGCACAGGAGCTTCAGTCAGGGCCTTCTTGATTTGTTCAAAGGAATGTCGCAATTGAGGGGTCCACCTTAATTCATTCTCTTTCTTTAGCATGGTTGTTATTAGCTTTACCTCCTCAGCAAAGTTAGGCACAAACCTCCTTAGGAAATTAATTTTACCGAGGAAAGATTGGACCTCCTTCCTAGACCTCGGGATTGATAGGGCTTGTATCACCTCAACTCTGCTGGGATCAATACTGACTCCTTCTGTTGATACTATGTGGCCTAGTAGTTTTCCTTCCTTCATGGAAAACAAAGATTTCTTGGGGTTTAATGAAATGCCAAACTTTCTGCATTTCAAGAAAACTTTCCTGAGATGACGACGGTGTTCTTCATCAGATTTTGAAAATACTGTGATGTCATCCAGATAGACAACCACGAATTTATCCTTTTCCCCAATGAAAGCTATGTCCATGGCACACTGGAATGTCGCCCCTGCATTCATAAGTCCAAATGGCATCTTGGCATACATGAATGTGCCCCATGGAGTGGTGAATGTTGTATTCTCCCTGTCTTCAGGCAGAACAGAGACCTGATTGTAGCCAGAGAAACCATCAATCATAGACATCCTGGAAGCTCCTGTCACCCTCTGCAGTATATGTTCCATTTTTGGCAGGGGGTAGTTATCTTTTCGCGAGATTTTGTTCAGGTTTTTGAAGTCTACACAGAGTCTGATCTCTCCATTCTTTTTCCTTACTGGCACCAAATTAGCCACCCATTCTGAATATCTCAGTGGGACGAGGATTTGAGCTTGAAGCAACTTCTTCACTTCTCTTTCCATGATAGGCAGCAGCATGGGATTGATCTGTCTCAGCTTTTGCCTAAATGGCTTTGCCTCCTCTTTTAATGGAATTTTATGCTCTATGACTGAGGTGTCATAGGTTTTGAGGTCTTCGTAGGTTCAGGAAAACACATCAGCGAATTTCCTTAAAAGTGCACTATATTCGGACCTTTGTTCCTCTGTCAGACCTTTTGATAGCTTGACATACTTGGGCTCACTCTCGGTTCCAATATTGCACTGAATAGTATCAGCGTCCTCCTCTGAGATCTTTCCTTTGACCGACACATCGTTACTATCAAAAATCCTTTCCAAAGGAATGAGTCCCCTGAGAATATGGTTGCTAGGCAGCTGTACAATGTCATACCCCGCAATCTTATTCAGAAGATTACCCCCATTAGGCTCTTCCTCTGAGACGACATCTTGGTCTATGTGAATTTCTGAAAACTCCTCAACAGTTTCCAAGAATCTCTTGACCTCAAGATCTTCCTCAAATACCTTCCAATGTTTGACGTTGTCAAGTATGGAGGGTCTGTATTTTACTTCTACATCATATCTAAATTTGGGCGGAAAAGGTACTTTGAAATTGCTAGTCGATGCAGCCAAGGAGTCTGCCAAGGTGTTCTCCTCTCTTGGGATGAAAGAAATATTAAATGCCGAGAAGAAACTGTCAACAAGGTCCCAGACCTAATTCCTGTAACTCCTGAGTCGAGGATGCTTAGCTTGATAAGCGTTCTTAACCTGCTGAACCACCAACTCTGCATCACCGAACACTGCCACTTCCTGAATTCCCATTTCCCTCACAGCCCTTAGTCCCAGAACAAGAGCCTCATACTCTGCCACATTGTTGGTAGCTTCAAATTCTAATTTGTATGACAGAGATATGGTTTCCTGAGCAAGCGACACAAAAACTACTCCAGCTCCAGCGCCTTCTCGGGAATAGGCTCCATCAAAAAACATTTTCCAGATTGGGGTGATGGAGAGAGGAACCTCAGGGGAAACAGTGGGTTTTTTTCTAAGTCTCAGAGGCGGCTCTGGGGCATGGGTGAGTTGTAGTAAACTAGAGCCTAAATCAGTGTCTAAGGCAAAAATAGGATGGTTGGTGGGGTTGGCTTCATCACTGATTATATAGGCCAATTGAGCTTCCCTGTACAGTCTTCTATGCTCTCCCCTGAACAATGGGATAGTAGCATATGTGAGGTCCATCTGCAAGGTTCCCTCCAGTATTTTCATCCAATATCTTGATAACAACATTCTGAACTTGGGGGGGACATCAGCTACTACGATATCCATGACCACACTTTTCATGGGTAGTTGAAACAAGGTCACAACCAGGTCTTTGATCACTCCGAGACACTTAACTCTCCTGGAGTCAAAAGAATAGAGGTCATGATAGGCTCTGGTAACTTCTAGTCCCAACTCTTCCATGACAGTTTTGGGCATGAGGTTGTGAGAGGCCCATGAATCCATCAAACAGTTGTGCGGCACTTTGTCATGTATGTTCAAGCAGGTGTAGAAGGGAGGGGATGAGTCATATCTATATTCTACCATAGGACCTAGGACAACTGTTGGCTTTTTGTCTTGGAGGTTTATGGAGTATGAGGGAAGGCATGAGGCTTCAGACTATAAAAGCTCAGAGAAGAATTTTTTAAATTCGCCATGTTTAATCAGCTCAGTGAGGGGCACAGGGATTCTGATCCTTTGAATCTCATGCTCAAAATTAAAAGAAGATGTAGGCTTCGGAATTTCTTTTATTTCAGGAACATGATTATGGACAATGGGGGAGGGGGGTTGAGCTTTCTTACCTCTGTGATCATTTTCTTCTTCATTAGCAGGTCTCTCTGCTCTAATGGACCGCTAAGGAATATCAGGCGCTGCCATCTTTTTATCATACCTTAGGTTGTACCCGCCTCGGCCGCCACTAGCCTTGTCTCCCTTGCTTAGCTCGTTCAGCTGGTTGTCTATGAGAGACTCTTCGTATGCATATTGAGTGAGATGAGGAAAAGGAGGAGTGTCTCCAATGTAGTGGATTTCATGATCAAGATCCTCTAATTCTCTTTCCCCCCCTTCGGTTACAAAATTGTTTTGAAAAGGGGCCTGAATCTTCTGGTCTTCTCTGTCTCTTCCCTTCTCTTTCTGCACATTCGGGGGAGTAAAATTATTTGGCCTCCTGAAACCTCCCTTGTTTTCAGTGATCTGAGGGCCTTTATACGCCTGCCTCCCTTCCATTCTCATCCTCTCCATCTCTGCAGATAGAGACTTCACCATCTTGGTCAGTTCATCCACTTGAGGGTGAGGCGCCAATGATACAGAAGTTGAGGCTTCTGACCTTCCTTTTCTTCTGTCTGCGTCGGCCTTGTTTCTCAGTCTGTCAGCTGCTAATACATTGGATTCCACTTCTATGGCCGCATATTGCATTTGGGCTAAGGAGGTGGCACTTCTTTCTCTTAGCAAAAGGCAGAAATCAGGGTCAAATGCACCAGCATAGGAAATTTGGGCAGAGGCTTCTGAGGGCTTTATCTCTGCAGGGATCTTGTTATACATCTTGTTAAATATTTTGGAGAAGTCAGAGACCAACTCTCCTTCCATCTTTTTCAAAGACCCGAATTCTGTCATGTAATACATGAAGTCCTTCCTATCTCCCCACTGCCTCAGGAAAGCACTATCCAAAGCCTTAATCCCAGCAATAGATCATGGGGCCAATCCTCTAAACCACTTCCTCACTTCACCATCCAGGCTCTGGATGAAAACTCTCATCCAGACATCCTCATTTTCAATATTGAGGTTGTCTGCATAACTGTAGAAAGCAGTTAGGTTCTCTTCAGCAGTTAAATCTCTTTCCCCATTGAACTTGGGCATGTATTTCAGGTAATCTCCAGCAAGGAGAGGATTCATAGGATGGGGAAGAACTAAGGGAGCGTATCAGGTAGCGACTATGGCGTCCATTCTGTTCAAAGGGGGATTAGCACCAGCCATAGGGATGTTAGGTGGAGGAGAACTCGGAGGAGAAGGATTTCGCAAAGGGGTTATTGAGGGTAAATCTCGAAGTGGGGTGGGAAACAAGAGGTGATTCAAAGAATAGGCTACCGAGCTCTAGTCATCAGGTGCTCCTCCTTGCGCAGGAGTGGGGAAATCTTCTGCTGCCCTGGGTCTGCGCCAAGGTATAGCTTCAGGGGAGAGGGGAGTGACAAAGTCTTGTCCCTCTGGTCCCGGACCAAGAGGGGAAAACTCAACAGGAACACTCCCAAAATTTAAGAAATGAGGAACTACAGAGATAGGCCTGTCAAAAATCTGAGGAGGAGAAAAAGGAGCTCCAACAGAAGGATACGGTGGACTACCTGGTTCGGTGATGGATGCTTCTTCCTCAGAGGCCCTTCCCTTTCGAAGCGCCACCTCTGGATTTGTTTTGGGCATAGCTAGAGGCAACTGTGGGTGAGACCGCGTATGCCTGCCTCTGAAAGCCACAATTAAAAGAGCAGGTTCTCCCTAGCGGAGTCATCACAATGGAGTCGCCAGGTGCAAAATTAGCAATCTGAAAGGCTCTGATGATCCTATGCACCTTCGGATTCAGAGGCTCAATGTCGTTCTACCCAGGGAAAATCTTCAATTCCATCCACAACAACGGCGCTAGAAATGTTAGCGTCAGAAGTCACTCCTGGATTGCTTGCAGGAGCAGAGCCCAACGCCCATCAGTTTATGTCACGATTTGTTTATAAAGGGTGATCAAATGGAGATAATGTCTCTAGGAGGTATCACTCTAACTCAGGGATCGAGTCTGGTACATAAAGAATAGAGGAGGTCTGGAATCCTAACATTAGCCAGTGGGTTGTTTTAAAGATGAACATGTGGAAGACTTAGGAAAATATGAACAAACAACTCTGGGCAACAGGCTTGCAGTGGTTTGTAGGGGAAAAACTCCAAAAGAAAGATCCTCCTGGTTTCAGGGTTTCGGGAAACTGAATAAGGACTTGACTGGATCCTCCAATTCCAAGTCATTCAGCGTCAAAGAAATCACAGGAACTGACTAGAGGCTCCGTAACTATTACAACGATCAATTACAACATCATCCTATAAAAGCTACAACTCGACTGGATCCTCCAATTCCGAGCTGCTCTAACACAGTTAAAACGAAGACGTGAAAGAAACTGGCATTCATAAGGCAAGAAGTCTCCAAAGTTCATATATATCCAGAAAAACAATGCTTCATTAAAACTTTACAACCCAGGAGATCTGCTCAACCATCGATGCTTTACAAAATGGCAAAAATGCCTACATATACTTCAGCCAAAAATCCGCCTGGCAACAGTATCTCGGGACTTTTAATGGGGGGTCACTTCCTCAATCAAATCTGTCCTCTGGACTCCTGTCATATGCTTCTTCAATTCAGCATGGCTCGTGCCAGGGGGTAGCTGAGCCTCCTTTAATGTTTGAATTGGCGTGCTCAGGCTCTCTTGGCGAGTTGAAGACTCGGTGTGACCTTTCTGCAGAGAATCGGTACAAAAGGGACCCTCCTGGGTAAACTTCGACCGGAACCTCCATACTCTACAATAAATGGGTGACGCGAGGCTTCACCTACCTTCCTTATCCTTTCTGTTGAGCCGAAACGGCTCCTTGAATTCCCTTGGGAAACACTGCTACAACAACCCGATCCACAGGTCCTTTCCAATCTCTTAACGGCCTCCAGCACCTGACCATGGTCATCCCTAACTCTGTATCGGGGATCGGGATTTCGCAATTCCTTCTGTCAAGAGTTCTTGACTCTTGAATTCCCAATCACCAATTCTCCGATTGCCAATGGCTCCTTGCGTGCTAGCCCCCCCTGACTATGCCCTGGTCCAAATGACCATTACCACATGCCCGCGGCCGTTTGGCCTTCCATCGGGGTTTCGGGGTTTGCGAGGTCAATGTTCACGCATCCTCCGGATTCTCGATTCCCCGATCCCCGATGGCTCATGGCCATTGACATGTCAACGACTTCTTCCCCTACTCGAAAGCTTGTCACCTGGTGCTTCCTTCCTACACGGATCGTCCTTCCGACACGTGCCCTCCGCTATGATTCATAGCTACGTCGGGAAATCGGGTATCAGGATATCGCGATTCCTGCTGTCATGTGCATGGGACTTTCATATCCCTGATCCCCGATTCTACAGGATCTTTCACCACATGCCACATCTGACAGACGACTCTAATTCAGTCGGGCAATCGCGCATCGCGATTCACTCATGTAAGAGTTCCCTGCCTTCAGAAACCCCGATCCTCCGATGGACTGGAAACCCGACTCTCCTTTTGATGTCTGACACGCGTCCTGCCAAGATCAATGGCTAGGATCCCATCGATCTTTCGAGACTTGAAAGGTCATGACCTTCTTACCCTTTACAACCCCGATACTATAATTGTTACTAACAGCTGAAGATGAGATCTTCAGAGCTCGAGAAACAACTTCAAAATCTTCCAAAACTTGGGTAGGAGTGTAATATGAGTATACGACTGCACTACCCATAGGTCTTCGATGGCTCGTCGGTCATGGACTTGATAATCTTGATGATCGGACTGAAGGCTTCAGTGATTTCGAACAAGGACTTGATTGGACATTCAGGATGGCCGGGTATACGGACAAGTGACATATTGCAGAGGGGTCGACTCAGGCTTAGTGACAAACTTCCCTTGGACAATATCACAACAAGTGATGAGACTCAGGCAGCATATATGTTAATCATAAGTCTACGAAGCAGGAGGCAACACAAATTGTCCATATGTCTGGAAGAATAACCAAACGGTGGAGGACACAACTCTATATAGTAAGAAAAGATTCCTAAGGTCGTACTACATCCCATAGTCTGATGAAAAAATGGACAAATGTGCTTTATCCAAGGGCGACTCATTATGTTGCCATTAAAGAAAATACTTTTCCCTTCCTCTTTTTGGGGTATATTTGATTTTTTTTTGTTCTTTTCGATAATTTTGGAAAAAGAAATAAAGGAATATTATGTTACAATGGAGGAATGAGTATTGCAAACATACAAGCTCAAGGCACAAGGACAAGACTGTTGTTCTAGTAAAATGATACTCGGGAAAAATCCTTCGTCGACCAAAGGTGTTGAAACTTAGAAGCAAACTGTCACAAGGCTGGTGGATAAGGTATGCAAATGCAGTTGATAAAACACACAATGGTAATGTCTTTCGATGTAAGTTTAACGAGCCCAGAGAAGGCAAGCTTGATGGTTTTTCATATTTAGAGAGTCTGAAAAAACATAAAAGGAGACTCCATTGGGGTACCTTTTTCGAAGATAGTCTAGTCGGTTTGAAAAATGGGTAAACCAGCACCGATTAGACGTCGATTCAAAACCATTTTAACGAGTGTGACAAGGACAAGATCACTCGGTTATTTTTTCACTTTTAAGGAGTCTGAGAAAAGATTAACTATGGACTCCGTCAAGAATATTCTTTTGGACCAATTTAACGAGTGTGAAAGAATAAAGTCACTCGGCGATCTTTTCAATTTTAGGGAGTCTGAAAAGAGCTTAACTATGGACTCTGTGGGGGTTTCTTTTTCGTAAGTTTAGTCCCTCAGGCCCGAAAAATGGATAAAATTACACCTGAGAGTACTCTTCTAAAGAACGGAAGTTCCATAGAGTATACCTTTGTTCGTATAGTTGACCGTTCGGACTGAAAAAGGGGTAAACTACCATCGTACAGACGTGACTTCAAATTTCAGTTTAACGAGCATGAAAGGCCACAAGATTGCTTGACAATCTTTTCATGTTTAGAGGGTCTGAAAAGGGCTTAAAAGGAGACCCGTTATTTTTGGAAGTCCTGAGGGTGAGACAAAGAGCGAAGAAGAATCATGCAAATGAGGCTCAAACTCATATTTAGGAAAGACTATACGGACTCCTGAGCCTACAGTGTTTTAGAAATGGCATGGACACCATAATGCAACTAGGACCTACCTAGGGCATCCATGTTCTGGTAAGCTCTACTGCCAAGTTGCGACACTTCTAAAGCAGATATGATGGTTCCATGTAACAACCTGATGGGATTGATCCTATAGAAGAGGAAAAAGAGAACAAGACGCAAAAGTTGGGGTAGTAACCTAACCTATATGCTCAAGTTGATTCTTGGAAAAAATTTCATGGACCGTCAAAATTTTCTCAAAAATCTTAAAAGGTGTCCCAATACCCGATCAAATCCCTCTCATATAACTCCTGAATCACTCGAAATGATTTTTGGTATAAAGAAACTGATAAGGGAGGCCAAAAAAGTGACAAAAAGAGGCCAAAAATTTTATAAATAGAAGTTGGCAGCTCATCATCACCATTGTTGATTTGGAAATTGACTCTGGAGCCAAAAGACCCCCTTTGCTAAAAACGGTGATTCCGGGAGCTACAGTGGATGAAACAAACTTCCACTTGTACCAAGTAAGTACAAACTCCCCTATCTATCTATTCAATTATTCAATTTTGCATTTGCTTTCATTTTTTGGGTGGGCGTCGACCTTTAAAAAGGTCGGCCCTAGGTACACGCGAGTTGTCTCTGGCCGCGTGTACACTCGGGCAGAGTAAAGGTTGTCCGCGTGTACACATCACTTTCGCCTCTACAGCTCGCATGGACCCCCCTTTGTAGCAAAAAAAAAAAACTAAAAGGCAAGTACTGACCCTCCTGAACTTTGTTGTGTTGGCAGGATGTATGTCTAGTGGAGGGAAAGGGAGCATGAAACAATCAGTGAGTTGGTTGCGGGAGATCCGAATGTCATGGCCGTGTTGATGCAATGTAGTTTACTGAAGTTCTTCCTGTGTCCATTTATGCGAGTGCAACCAAGGCTACTGAATTCCTTGATTGACTACTGGCACCCTGATGCAGAGGCCTTCATGCTAGAGGGGCAATCACTAGTGCCCACCACCAAGGATATCTATTTTTTGACTGGCCTCTCAAGGAGAGGGGAACTAGTCAACTTTAGTACATTTCCTGTGGGACCAAGTAAGATATCAAAACTAATAGCCGAGCACTGCGAGGCTGGGACTGACCGTGCGGGCTCCCAGGTACCCATCAATAAGATCACTAACCTATCGCTGCAAGCGATATTATTACTGATTGGGTGGATTACCAGTTTAGCAGCCTTGCATCAGGCGTCTTGTGCATAGATGAACTGTGCTATCCAGTGCTGGAATGCACATATTTTTGACTGGAGTACCACACTGCTCGAGTGCATGAAGAGGCAATTGACAGATTGTCGACAGCGGACACAAAGGAACTTCGAGTTCGAGACGATTTTGTGTTCATTCTTCTTTGAGAGAGTTCCGAGCTTTAGTCCTCGAGAAGTAGTACGAGGACATCGGGCCTCTTTTCCTGCAGTGTGTAGATGGGAAGTATTACTGCCATGACAGGGTGGTGGAAGGACCAATGATTCCTTCTATGATGACTTCTTTGTGTGGTTGTCGCGACAGATCCCTGTGATCGAGGATTACCCATATGCAGGGATAGATTTTTCTAGAGATCTTGAGATAACTGTGCCTCCAGGTGAGGAGCGAGGGGAGATGGGTAAGTCTCCACCTTTGTAGTTTTTTTTGTTTGCATATGTAATTTTTATGTCATTTTTGTTATATATATATTTTTTTTGTATGCCAGAGTATTTGACGGGTATACGTTTGTTGCATGAAGATGTGGGACCTGTGCGACCTACCGATTATGCACGAAACATGCGTCGTCCTCGGCCAGAAGCCGCAGCTGTCGCCACTGGGGAAGAAGCAGTAGTAGGGAACCTCCTAGCTGGGGAGGCTAAGAGGGTCCTTAGACGAGTTGAATGCAACTTCACTGCACTCACTCGCAAAGTCCCGATGGCAAAGATAGAGGACCTGTCGCCATCCATGCAGCCTCATGTAGTGGGGGAACCTCGGACATGGGTCCAATTGTTTAGGCATTTAGCCCATGCTGTGGACTATTATAACAGGGCCCATAGGCCCTGAACCTATTTAGACTTTTTACATGCCACAAGCACTTACTTGTATATATTTTTTGAGGGCATAAGCCCTATGACTCGTTATTAGTCCCATTTTTTAGGCGTTTGCGTCCAACTATGTACTCTAGTTGTTTTATGATGTTATATATGGTTTTTTGATCTTTTGTGTCTTATGGATCATGTGTACAAAAATGTGTTTACATGCTTATGTCAATGTTCTTTCATATGTGTGCAAGATGCCAATCTAAAATTTGATTAGCTAGAGTATCTGTAATTTAGTTTAATCTCCTAGGAACATGAAAATATGTAATATAATCAAAGTTTCATTCTAAGAGACGTACCCTAAGGAATCGTCAGTGTAAAGTTGGATCATGAACCAGGGATCTGAAGATGTGATCAAAAACATATCTCCTCGGATAGGCGATTCCTCAGGCACAACGTCACCTGACTCAACCGGAAGTTCCAAAATAAGCTCTGGGAAGACCAATGAATTTTTGGACTTTGTTGAAATGAAGTCTAAGTCAAATTCCTGGAGGATGACTATCCATCTACTGATTTTTCCACCTATAACCCATCGTGTCAACATGTACTAGAATGGATTCACGACAGCAATGACGGTGGTCTTGCGAAACAAAACATAATGATGAAAACGCTGAATAGCATGAACTGCTACCAACGCAAGTTTTTCGATATGAGAATAATTGAGTTCCGGTCCTACGAGACCTCGAATCAGGTAATAGATCACATATTCTGAGAACGAATCATCTTCCTGAACTAAAACCATGCCAATGGTTGACTCTGCAGCAGCCAGATATAATAAGAAATATTTGTTATAGTTAGGTGTCCGTAGCAGAGGTGTAGTTGTGAGGGTGTGTTTTAATGCGTCGAAAGAGCATTGAGCGGCTTCGTCCCAGAAAAAGGGAACATATTTCTTCAGTAAACACATAAAGCCCTGGGTGATTTCAGCATTGTTGGCGATGAAGCATCGTAAGAAGTTCGCCTTGCCTTGTAGACTCTGAAGTTGTAGGATTGTGCATGGGGGGGGGAACTGGATTATTGCCTCCACCTTGAGAGGATCGACCATGATCCCCATTGTTGATACAATGAAACCTAGCAAACGTCCTGACGTTACGCAGAAGCTACACTTGTTTAGATTCAAGCGAATCCTAAAGTAGCGACAACATTCGAAGATTAGTCTAAGGTGTGTAGGATGATCCGTTCTCTTGCAAGATCGTGATGTTAAATCGTCTAGATAGGCCTCGACTATATGATTGAGATCATGAAAAGCAAAATACATGGCCCGCTGGAAGGTGGCGCCAGCATTTTTAAGACCAAAAGACATCTTACGATATGCAAATGTACCCCACGTACAAATGAATGTCGTTTTGTGTTGGTCTTCGGGTTTGATTTGGATTTGATTATATCCCGAAAAAACATCCACGAAAGAAAAGGCTTCGCAACCAGCACATTCATCAATGATCTGGTCGATGAACGATGTTGGAAAATTATCTTTGGGACATGCCTTGTTCAAATCACGGAAATCAGTACATACACGAATCGTGCCTTGTTTTTTATTGATCGGCACAGGATTCGACACCCATTGAATCAAATGGATAGGATAGATAAAACATGCCTTTAGCAATTTCTCAACCTCAATCTTGATGGCTGTTGCTTTCTTGGGATTAACTGGATGAATTTTTTTTCGAACAGGCTTGGCCTCGGGATACGTTGTGATTTCATGTTCAACTATTTTTGGATCGATACCTGGCATTTCCTCATAAGACCAGGAAAAATTGTCGTGGAATTCTTTGAAAAGATCCGTGTAGATTTCAATCTCTTCGGGGGAGCAATCTGCTCCGACGAAGACGTTCTCCATGATGCCAAGGTTTCAGGAGATGTTGATTGGTATAGTCTCAACGATAGTTTCCATATTTCCCTCAGTATAAATTTCATGTGTAGCTAAGAGATTAATAGGACATGGATGATCTCCTGTCATGGTCACGGTGAATTCTCCTGCTTCGATTTGGCTTAACTCTAGGAGAAAATATGATCTGTGATGAAGATCTTCCCAAGGTTTGTCCGGACTAGTCATTGCTTTGATTACTGCTTCATCACAAGGAAATACTAAGTCTAACGAATCGATGTTAGCAAGAGAACCCTGAGCCCAAATAGGCTCTAGAAGTGGATCTAACTCTTATGCAAGAGTTGGATCAGTGTTAGCTAAAGCTTGCTGGACTAAAGAGTATGCTACTTCAGCGGAAGACAAGGGCATGGACATGCCAGGGTGCCCTGTCTCATCCATCGTGGCTGATGGGGAAGGACGAATCCATGGATCCTCGAAGTAATTCGTGCGGATCGATGAAACTTGAAAAATCTCAACCTTATGGTGACTAGATATAAATTTGATATCACCCTGTGGAGGTGGGTAATCGAAGGTACCCATCAAAGATGGGCACAAACCAACTCCTAAGTTGACGACACCTGGTTGAGGATTATCAATCATCAGGACCGTGGATTCCCCCAAAGTTGGGTCAAGTCTGGAGAAAGACAATTGATCAATGGTCACTATCCGGCCCTCGTGTGGAAATAACAAGACCCGGAAAACTATAGAAACCATAGCTTGCATAGAATAAGTCCAACTCCATCCTAACAAGAGATTATAATCGAGGGGAGCATCGACTACCTCTACTTCAACACACACGGTCTTCCCTCCTAACTGCATAGGGAAAGAAGGAACAATGCCATGTGGTCGGAATGAACGACATTCGAAAGCAGTGAGGAGAGTAAGTGATGGAGACAAAACAGGCTGGCCAATGGCCTTCCAACATGCCAACAACATAACGCATGTCGAGGCACCCTCGTCGACCACCGTGTGGAAGATATTATCTGTAAAAGTTTTCATGGGGTAAGCCACTACTATCTAAAATGATACGTGGTAAGGCAGACAAGGTTTTAAGTTGATTGTATCTAACATGATGGTACCCGGATTACAAGTCTCAGTAGAGCCCAATGCAGTTAACAAAGATTTCCTCTAAGAAGGGAAACTTTGGAGGACCTCCAAAGCAAACATCGCACAAGGGGTTTGTGATAAATCCTCCACCACAGAGTAGTTTTGGGCGGCCCTTGCATTTGGGTTATGAGAAGCCTTTTTAAATGCACCTTTTGGATTGCGTGTCATTGTTCCTCCCAACGTCTTCTCAATCTGTAGAGGAAGAGATGGGAGGTCAGATTCTTTGCCTTTCTCAGAAGTGCTTGGTTTACTATAATCGTGCGCTCTAGTTTATATGAAAGAATCACCCCTAACCATATATACGTTTGCGGACGAGGGGTTGTTCGGAGGTGGGCAGTTTTCTTGGCTGCCCCCTTCTGTACTTGTGGAGGCTTGAGTTAGGTTTTGCCCATGTTTAAATGGGTTTGTCAACACTGCCTGTTCTTGCTGCGTGACAAATTTTTGGGCCTCTGCAAGTCGAGGACATAGATGGGTCAGGTGGTCTTCCGCACACAAGTTGTAAGGATACCTCGCCTTTCGTTTTTCAGTGTTTTCCCTGCGAGCATTATCATTGGGTTTTTTATCCCCCTTACCCTTCTTTCGTTGTTTTTTCTTCCCTTTAGGTTGCTGGGGGGCCTTTGTGTTAGTCGACTGCACTGTGTGTACCTCCGACGTTTGGGTAGGGGGAACAGCCAAAACAATAGTTTGGCTGGCTGCTGTGTGTTGTATGGATAACTGTTGCAACTGCTTTGTCAATTTATTAGCGGGCTTGGTTTGTGTTGAACCGACGATACCATCGGCATGCGGTCCAGCTCTCTGTCTAGTTTTATCTAGTATGGAACGTGGCGCATCTGGAAAGATGTTTTATAATAAACTGGACTGAGAATAGATGAGCTCAAACTGTTGATCCCTCATGATGGCGTCTTCTTTATAGAAAACTCTGAATGTCGCGACGTCTTTGGATAATTGTAGGACCAAAGACTTAAGGAACCACTTAAGCAGGAATCCTAGTGGGACTGGTACTTTGATTAAACTCTTCCGACGTCTCCATTCTTGGATGTGATCAGAGATATGGTATGTTGTTGTCTGTTCAAAATTAGCAAGCAGCTCTGTGCCAGCGTCATATCTCATAGGTAACTGGAAATGGTTAAGGAAAACCATCGCCAATTCGCCAAAAGAAGAGTATCTCGAGAAATCGAGATCGATGTACCATTTCGTAGCACTCCCAATGAGAGTACGTTGAAACAATCGCAACTGTACGGAGTCATATTTCAATGAGTTAGATGAACACCAAAGATGGAAGGTAGTCACATGATCTCCTGGATCTTCATTAGGCTTGGCTTTGAACTTTGGAATGTCCAAAGGCAACTTCATCGGCATAGGAGGCCAATGCGGATCATGACAAATGGGGTCATTCAACAACCTTGTCAAATCTGGCAAGTGTAAAGTCGCCAGGAAAGGTAGTTTGGGTTGTTATTGATAACCTGGGAAAAAGGGTCCTGGAGTTTGATTGGCACTAGGTTTCCAAGAAAAGTTTGGTTGCTGGCCCAGATTCTGGTAGAAACCATGGCCCTGGCCAGCGTAAGGATTTTGCATCTGTGGAGACATCATCGGCTAATTTCCCAAATAGGACATGGATTGTTGGGCATGCATTGTATTCGAAGGACTTTGGGAAGGATTACCCCATGCTGGTCTCGTGGGGATAGGAATAGTAGTTTGTCGGGGGTTCCATTGATTGTCGAAAGAATTACCCCAAATTGGAATTCCGGAGGAGGGAACAGATCCTTGCCCGAAATTCCAAGGTCCTGCTAGGTTTTCCCCCCGTGCAGGAATAGTACCCTGCACAGGAGTAGATTATCCAAAAATGGAGTTGCCCCCAGTTGCGAAAGAGGCTGACGAGAAGGTGTTGTTACCAAAAGTTTTGTTCCAAGAAAATGGTGTCGAACCTACCGGCATACTATGTGAAGGTGGTCCTTGACTCCCCGCTCCAAATAAACTATTGTGTGTAGGTTGCCTGGTGGATTGTTGATATGAACCACCGAGTGAAGGGGACGAAGGAGGGATATGACCTCCTGTGTAAGGAAAAGTGTTAAAAGGGACAAGAGTGCCCCCTAAGTGACCTTGCAGAGGAGCGCTAGAGCTCCCTACCCCCAGACCCAAAGTCTGTAAAGTGGAGTAGGACAGTACAAGACTTGCACTTGAACTAGGCATACCGTACGAGAACGGACGGCCTGTTGCACTAGGTTTAAAAAGGGTTGTGGCCGCCGCCAAAGACGTGTTCGAACCACTGTGCAAAGTAGTTGTGGTTGAGACCATGGTGGCTTAGACCGACGATGGTAGGTTAGGAGATGATTCTCCTGTGGTGACAACCGTGGTGGGAATTGAAGAATTCCCGGAAGAAGTAACAACATTTGTTTCCATTGTTGTGTGAGGCACTGTCTGACGTTTGTGAAATTGAATTGGTACAATAAAAGGTGCCAAGAGATCAGTGGTTGAAGTTTCAACCGAGCCAAGAGCGATTGCTTCAAGGGTCAAAACGATCGATTCCTCCGGGGGTTGTTCGGGCACAATGGTTTGTAACTCGGTCGCTTTAAAAGACCCTTGTTGGTCTAGCTTCCACCTTAATGGTGGAGGGAGTGGCTCCAGTGTAACCAGCGGTAGGCCAACAAGCCTTCATGACCTACGGAGCTCGGGATCCTCCACTGTGTGAGAAGATCCAAGACACTCCAAGGTATTCTAAAAGCTCAAAAGTAACACACACTAAGAAAAAATTCCCTAGAATATAAGACAAGAAAACACTAAATTAATTGGAAGAACAGTTACAACAGCCAACACTAGAGCAACTTACTGGTGCAAGTGCAACTCGAACATAGAAGCACCCTCCGGGTATACTCTACAAATCATGGCCCGATGTATTTCCTAGGTACCACGGTATACCCCCACAGTCACCTGTGTATGTCCCTAACAAAGATTGGCAACTAGGTTGTCAGCACGCGAACAATCACCAGGTGGGTACAATCGAAAGTCGGGTAGGCAACAATGAGCGGGGTATCGAGCCTAAAACCTGTCAAGGGTATCAAGAGAAAATGGTTCGGAATACAACTGAGGACCTCGAACATATTTGAGACTCACAAGGCCCCGTGGCAAATGTAAACAATGGAATCCCAAAACAAGTCATCTATATGTGTTCTCCACTACGATTGGTCTGGCTTTGGAGGGGTTATCTCCGCTACCTTTCCGCACGTGACCTCGTGTTTATCCCCTGTGTTAGAGGGGGGTCCCAGATAAATTCCATGAAACTAGACTTAGACACTCCCTATCTCAGACTCCAATGTTTTATTTTAAATGGCTTTGAAGAGTTTCCTCTCCAACCTAATCCAAGGCCCTAGTCCTGAACTAGTTTGTGAACCCTACAAACATAAAAGTCTAGTAGATTTTAAACTTAGCGTTACTTTTATGGCTTTGTCTTACGTCAAGGGGTATGAGGGTGAAACTGATGATGTGTAAAAGAAGAAAGCAAAAAATGAATAAAAAAGATGGAAACAAAACTTTTACTGAATGCAAAATTTCAACAACTTTTCAAAAGAAAGATTTTTCAACTTTTCTAAGATTTTGGACAGCAAACTCAAAGGAATTTCACTCGATTACGAGCTACTTATGATCTAAGTGAACTACAAAAACTTATGAAATAAAATACTTTTCCCTAGCTAATGATGCAGAAACTCACTCTTCAACCAAAGAAGAAAATGAAAAGATATTTTTTTATTTATTTAAGTGCTAGTAAAGAAAGAAAGGGAAAATACTGACAAGCAAAAAACCAAGAAAAACAATTATGGCTTAAAGCGCAGATCGCAAAGAATCAGATTAAAAAATCACACAATAGAAATTGTAAAAACAATGACTCTCACGCTTGTCTAAAACCGTAAAAAATATATATATATTTTTCTGACAACGTTTTAAATGAGAAAAAGTAAGCTAAGGGTAAAAATAATCCTAAGCTACTGACTATTCAAACAGAGATTCAAACACCTGAGAGGAATACTTCCTATCAATGGAGAGTATGGCTGCCTCACCTTTAACAAAAAGTAGCCTGTACAAGAATGCAACTGTCACTCAAACAACACGCGTGCGAACGTGCGTTGAACAACAATAGAGGGCATGTACACGCGGGCTGACCTTGTACAGGCCGCATGTATATCTAAACTCTAAGAAAAAATGAAAACAAACAGACCAAACCAGGAAGAGACCACTAATATTGATAACCAGGATCCCTTGAAGGCTTGGATACTCTTTCTAACAGAAAAACAAATAATGCAAGGAAAAATAATAAGGCAAAAACAATCTGAGATAGGACTGTTAGCAAACAAGACTCAGACAGAATTTCAGAAAACCCCCTGAGAATGTGTGATTCTGACAGGGAAGAGGAGGACTGCCTCTGAGGTTCTTTGAACTCCTACATGCTACTGCTACCTCTACAGCTAGCATTCACATGCGGGCTGTAAGAGGATAGGTCGTAGGTACACACGTGCATTCCTTGTGCAGGCCGCGTGTACCTCTGTAGGTCCCGAAAAACACAGTCAAGCAAAATTCAGAGAAAGCTGGTATGGAAAACCAGACTTCCTGCTAACTCATAATTTACAGACTACCGGCGTTTGATGTCGATCCTCCATTGTGCTTGATTACTTGTTCGCAATGCTCCTTCCAAAGCTGACCTACATTCAAGACGAGCAACAACTATGCATGCATACTACTTATATACTAACGGGTTAGAAATCAAACATAAACTAATCAAACCATAGAAAGTTCATGAATTGGGACAGGAAAAGCATTCTCTTTATTACTTAAAATGAGTTAACTTACAAAAGTTGAGACCGGCCACCGCTCCTTGAACCTGATCCTGGGCTCCTCTTCTTCTGTCCTTCAATTGCTTTGCTTTAAATCTCGTTTGGCATTAGGAAAGGCTAAAGGGTTGGGACAATGGAATATGTAAATGGGCAGAGTTTCTTTGCTATATTTTTTCCTCTTCCAAATGGTACCCCTACCCCTTCTTTTATAGGCTAGAAGGAGCTAGGTATTTGGACGAACCCTCGACCATGCATGGCCGGGAGTTTCAGTTAACTCACCCATAGCTTTTTGTTCTGTTGGCAACTTTCCTTTTTTCATGCTTTTGTTGGTCCACGCGAGTTGTTTTCGGTCAGCCAGTGTGTACACCCGTGTAGTAATGAGTTAGGGTGCATGGGCCTTGATTCAAGATGATTTTCAAATAGTTGTTCAACAAAGTTTTGGCAAAGAAGGGATATGAGTTGGCCTGATGCCAGGTAAGAATGTGTGGTGCAAATTAGGGTTATAATAGGTAGTCAAGGACTTCCTTCTTATAACATGTTGATAGGTTCGACACCGTTATTTTTGTTCGGCGTGTTTGGTAACAATGATTTCTCATCAGTTGCCGTCTCGGTTGGGGGAAACCCCAATTATGGACAACAACATCCTGTACAGGGTACTATTCCTGCATAGGGGGGAAACTTAGGAATTCCTTCCTCACAAGGACCTTGGAATCCATGGCAGGGATCAGTTCCCTTGTCAGGGATGTCAACTTGGGGAAGCCCCTTCCATAGCCATAAGAACCCCGGGCAAGGTTGATCTAAAAATGAAGAAGACTTGAAAAACTTGAATAATTCTTGCAAGTGAAATGTTATGTGTTTAAAGCAACCGGATTAATTTGCAACACATAAATAAGGATTACTTTATGTAAAATACACATAGACAGCAGCATAAAACATTGAACATCAGCACATAAACACAACAACTTGATAAAGGAGTTCACCCCTCTCCGGGCTACATCTCCTGGTCCAGCTTCCAATGGATCATTATTATTAAATTGCTCAAAGTGATCAAAATCATGCCTTACAATGCTCAAAATGACAAACCGACTACTCCAATGGCTTCCCAGCATCCCAAAACCCCTGGCTGGGCTCTTTCGGCACCTGAAACGGTCGAAAAATGAGAAAGATATGCTTCCTTGAAGTCTCCTTCTCCAACTTGTTGTCTCTGGTTCTACAAATCGCACCCTTGTTCTTCAAACCTGGCTCACACGCTCATTTAAGCGTAAAAACTTGGCACCGGGCACAACCGCGCCAATGGTGCAAACCGTAGGACGGTTAGGGTGCCTCCAGCCCCTAACCGCCTCGGCACTCGGCCATATGGCTCATGCGACCAAAATCTGGGCGAAAAAGGAGTTAATCCGTTTGAACCGTTTGAACCGTGCGCCAACACTTAACATATGATTCGTGGGTTCAAAACCCCGCGCTAACACATAACATATATATAACAAATACATTGCAATTGCAATGTATTGCAATACAATATACAATATAATATATGAATGAACGCGCGCGCGTGCCAAACATTCGGGTCAATAAAAATGTGGGTCATATGTTGTTGTAATACGTCCACGGGTCGGGGCTAGGCCCCGGCCCGACCCCTCTTTCCCGTTGGCATAACTTTCAACATAAATATATACTTTGTGGTATAGTTAACAAGGCGCAAACAGTGGAACTTTTGTTAGCGGAGAGTTATGAAGTGTTTATGTTGGGGGAGGTCCCAGGGTCGAACCCCGCAGACTCCCCATATAATTTTTATACAATCATATCAACCAATGATGAGGGGACACGTGGCGCCCATAGATTGGGCCACGTGTCCTCATATAAATCGCCACCAACCGGACACGTGTTACCATTCAATACGCTATCAACCAACCAATAAAAATCTGCCACGTCATCATGATGGTACAGCGCTGCCACGTGGATGTACGGACTGTACGGATAGGTACAGTCAGCATCCAAAATTTTGCCTGTTTGGCTTGGCGGACAGATCATGATATCTCCTCCATACGGACTCCGTTTGCGAAAGTAAATATACCGCCAAAATCAGGAAGACGAGACGGACGCAATGGCACTGTTTTCGTCGCATTCCGAGCACTTTGAAAATTGAGCAAAATTTGATCCCCTGATCACACCTCCCCATTGGGAAGCTTTTGGACCTCCAAAAGACTATCTCAGTCTATGTAAATATGAGGGTATAGTTCCCTCACCCTTCCAACCTCAATCCACTTGGCCTTGCTTGGATTCGTCCCCTTAAGACCAACTCGCAAATACTCCACAGTTCCTCGCTTCGAAGTTCGCATCCTCCTGTCAAGTATGGTGTCTTCCTGTAGTTCTGTTAGATACTCTGGAGAAAAATCATCTATGGAAGGAATCTAAACATGCTCTCCTTGATCATCAATCAACGGAGGCTCATACAACTTCAAATTCTCAACATTAACAATTGCATACATCTGCATATATGGAGGCAAATCTAAACGAAAAGCATTGTTACCAATCTTGTCGATAATTTTGAAGGGACCATATCGAATTGGTTTCAAATTTTTACCTTCTCCTTTAAGCCTCTCCTTGCTGATGTAAAGCCACACTTCATCACCAACTTCGAAACTGTGATCAACACGATGCTTGTCAT